>JAFVLL020030685.1:0-14800 GCA_021397915.2 Tor tambroides | reverse complement strand
TTATTTGCACCTGAATGGCAGGTACATCAACATCTCCTTGTCAGCATCTGAAAAGGATGACAGTCGAAGCCTTTGTTCTTCCCACAGCCCACTTGGGGCTTTGACAGCCTGTTGATGGATATTATCATTCTTAATGTCAGTAAATAGTGCCATGCCAGATAGGGGATCTGTTTCCCTTCAGTTCTCCAGCGTTCATTTATCTTGCAGCGGTTCTGGCACATTCCGGAATGAGAGCCGGATGTGGGCGACGACTTCACATTGAGGGAATATTTATTCTGCGTTTGTGTTTCGTCTCTAGTAGGACGTGGTGACAGACTAGCAGCGTAGCCATTTTTTTATAGATTTGGGCCACGTCTGATAGACATTGTTGTCGTGGTTGTTATTCGAGCTGTTTGAATAAACACCAAGAGTGACACATTTCTTAGGGAGCTAGATTTCTTCACATGATCGGCTCTTGCAAAAAAGTGGTGATTGTGTCAGAGAGCAATACCGTGGTAGTGTTTCCTAAGGATTTTGTAAATGGAAACTATTGCCATTATCTTCGCATACTTTAATTTTTGCTAACTTTTCTAACATTTTAAGTCAGACATAATAATTATCCATTTTGAGTATTCTGTGTGCACACGCACACACATACTACCACTGAAATTTTTATTTATTTATTTATTTATTTTTTGAAAGAAGCTCAACAAGGCTACATTTATTCATTTTTGATCCAAAATACAGTAGTATTATGAAATATTATTACAGCTTTAAATTTGAAACTAACTAAAGTATTGTTTCTGAATAAAACTAATTTTTAATTTTTACATATTGTCAATTTTTATCAGTGTGCATTTAATATTCAAGCCTTACTTAAACATGCTTTTTCATTATATAACAAAATATCAAAGAAATCGCCATTTAAACAAATACAACATTTTATGTAAACACTTTTCAAAGTTCACTAAAAGAACGTTGTTAGGTTTCAAATATTACTGTATTTCAGAAAATGTACATGATACTGATGCTATGATATTAGTAAATGACATGGTATTGTTATTGTACATGTAAAAAAAAAAAGAAGCCTCCAAAGTATTGCTATCATAGTTCCATAGTCTTTTGTTGCTACTTTTTCCCCTGTTGTTTCCAGAGATTTTGATCAGTTGTACGTGAGCGTAGGTCAGAGAGTCGTGGGACTTGCCTAGTCTGTCTGCCTGCCGTGCAAAGCGAGTCTGCTATCTGCAGTCTGTCCTGCTGTCGTTCCCTCCCTCTCGATGTCTCTCTTCCTTCTCAACATTAAGTTGACAGAGCAGCTCATATCCTGCACAGAGATGATAGATACGTCATGTCTGTGAGAAATGTGTTTGTCTTCCGCAGGTGCTCGGGCATCCTTTTTCTCTGAGCAGACGGTGCACATGACACTTTTCGACACTCTTCTCAGATAGTGATTTGGCATGAAGGCATTATCAAAGGGGGATCTTTCACATGCAATTATGGCAGAAAATAAAGGTGATGAAGTGTGCAGTAGAGAGGGAAGCAGCGGATCAAAAGGCTCTTGTGAGCTCTGATTAGAGTAAGAGGCCACTGCTCATCCCTGGAAATTCCACAGGTCTAACTCGAACACCGGCGGACAAGATAATGAAGGCGTCGAGTGACACAGTCTGCTGATGAATGCATCTCATCTGACTCAGCCAGGGAAACAGACGGCTTGTTTAGGGTGGAGACAGGAAGAGAAGGCTCCATTATACTGGCCCATTTGGATTTTGCAGTTGCAAACTTATGAACATGACTGCGCTGCTACAGTACATGTCCTTTCTTGGTGAGCGATTTCAGGTTATCAGTGATTATTTATTGATTTCATTTTGGGGCTTTATTTTTGATGGGAAAATAAAGGTTAACTGAAAACAATTGGAGAGACAGAAGAGCCTGGAGGAAAATTGTATTGCTCTTTCATAGCTCAATGGAGTTCCTTTTATACACTTTGTATGAGATTTTCTCCTAAAATTCATTTAGAGAAGAAAGACTAGACATAAATGAGACTTCTGATGAGCAAGAGTACAGAGCTTTGAAATGAATGTGGATATATAGTTCAGATAAATTGGTTTTGTAGGTTGTTAATGACAAATGTTTGAGTATTACACACTGAAATCTCTGATGTTTGATTGAAGACTTCAGCATCTTGTCAAATCTAAGCACAGATTGAAGCATTGTTGAGATATCTTCTGAAACTCTAGAGGAGACACATAATGCCATAACCATTGTGTTGCAGCTCTTATATTATCATAGATGATAAGCAATATATGTACTGTTATAGTTGGATCTCGTTTCATGTCAGATGATCTCAGTTCCTCACAGGGATCTTGAAGGTGAGTGTGTCTTCCTGCGGTTCCTCCAGTGATCTCCCCTGCATGCCCTCTCCTGGTTGTGCCCTGAGGCTCTTCTAACTGACAGCTGTCACTCTCCACTAGCTGTCCTCAATATAAACCTGTGCTCACGGTGAAGACATGTGAATGATGGATGCTTACACAGCTCTTTTGAGCTCTGGATGAACTCAGCTGACCGCATATTTGAAGCAGATCTTGAGGTTATCTTTCACTCAAGGACATCAGGAGACTGGATGAAGAAGGAGCCTAACCTCTTGTAGCCAGACTGCTGACTGAAGTCTGGTCCACAATGCAGCTTATTCTGAACCTTATTCTAATCTATTCGTCTATCGGTCTGTCAGTCCATCCACCTATCCATCTATCTATTTGTCTGCCATTCTGCCATTCTCTTTGTCAGTCTGTCCATTGTTCCATCCATCATTCCATCCATTCATCTATCTGTCAGTCCATCCATCTGTCCGTCCATCTGTCCATCCATCCATTTATCCATCCAATGTTCTGTCTGGCTATCCATCGTTTCCTTCTTTCATTCTAACTATTGATTTATCTATTTTTTGTTCATTCCATCATTCTGTTGTTCAAACATTGAGACTTTTCAAACGTTTTTCAAACTTTTGAAACAAGGCTTTAAACCAGCATTCAAAGTTACTCTTTTCTAGTTCATTAATAGTTTATATAGTTATTATGAATTGCAATTGCACTTTGTTCCAAATTTCTTTACAATTTTTTTTTTTTTTTTTTCAAATCCAATTCCAATTCCTCCAAATCAAACTGAATTCAGGAATTTAAATTCTCAGGCATTCTCAATTCAATTCTTAATACTATAGTTTAGAACTGACACCTTCAGCCAGCGCTTGCCATTTTTCTGTGCACTGTGCATCAGCAGTGAGTTTGTTATTTGAAGCTGATACTAACACTTCACCTAGATGGGGACCCTCATGCCATCTTTGTGTCTACTTTAGTACAAATATTGACAACAACATTCTCTAGAGTTCCTCTGGTAGCTCTAAAGGATCTTCAGCATGCGGAAAGTGTGTGCTTCTTGAGAAGTGTGAAGATGTTCAGAAGTGTCATGCTCTTATTGTGATTGTCACATGAGAACAAGCTGTCCAACATGATTGTTCTCGGTCAAGCCATGAAGCTTCAATAAACACTATTTACCTTCTACATATTGAAGGTGAAATAAAGCGATGGCCATTTAGGTTAGCTGGCTGACAAGAAAGGAAGAAGTGATACTAATTTGTTTCTAGCTATTCTGAATTGAGCGTTGAAAGTCATGCTTGTCAGGCTTCTTGAGAAATTGACCATTTTTCATCATCGCAAGTTAGTTGTCAGAGCAATTCTCAGTCGTCAACAAAAACAATTTGGCTTTTTAAAGAAGGAAGCGCACACTTCAATGGCAGTGTGGGTGGGTGTGAGAGTATAGTGGGGTGAGATGGAGGTTAGATGTGTCAGTGTTAAAGAGCATCAACCTGGCCATTACAGAATGTCAGAAAATGTGCTTAATTGGAAAAAATTCGGCCTCTTAGAAAGCCGATTTCCCCCTCTTTGTCAGCACAACAGAGAATGCGTAATTGTGTTGTATAATCCTTAGTGGCGTTGGCCTTTCATCTGGGTGAGGAGATCCGAAAAGAAGGATTTGCGGGCAAGACCTCCTATAGCTGCCATGGCTGTCTGATCTTCATGCATGCTGAAGAGATTTCTGCCTGCATAAACCCTGATTCAGGTTAGAAATCCCTCTGGGGTCAGTGGTCACCTTTCCCTGCTTTTAATTGTCAGATAAGTAAAAATAAAAAGACACAGAGACAAAAGAGTTCACACAGAAGAAAATGGATTCCTGGCACCTTTAGAGACTCAAAGTAAACTAACTAAAGATGAAAGCACCAAATGTCACTGAAAATGAATGACTGCACTCTTAAAAATAATAGTTCTTTATTGGTATCAGTGGTTCCATGAAGAACCTTGACATTGCACAAAAGGTCCTTATGGTGAGAAACATTCTTCAAATTAAAAAGGTTCTTTTAAGAACTGTTCACTGGAAGGTTCCAAAATGGTTCTATTGCCTCATTACCTCCTTTTAGTACCTTTATATTTAAGAGTGTGGTTAGTTTATTACTATATATACTGCAAAAAAAAAAAAAAAAAAAAGTATAACTATAGTTGAGTGGAATCAGTGGAATTAGTATTGCCTGATTTCTCCCAGCATTCACAATAATGTTTGATCAGTATGGGGTTTTCAATTCTATTGAACATTTTTACGTTCTTGTGTGGAAGTGAAGCTGTTAATTTTCTTAAATAACATCATAATATCATTATTAACTGAGTAGCCATGCAGTTCAGTGCAGTTTGACTGAATAAACACTGAAAGTGTCCTCCAGCTGTAAGAAGTGTATGCTTCCTGCCACAGGCCGGCTTAGAGATAAACACTCACACACACACAAAACAGCAAATTTCTCTCACGTTTCCTCAGAACATACATCACTTGTTTGTCCTCAGAGAGAAAGAGGAGAGTGATAGAGAGATGCGGATGAGCAGCAGGCTTGTGCTCGGGGGGAGTTTTTTTGGCCTGCTGGCCTGTGTTTGAAGTGAGCCACAGGCCCTGTGAGCAGCCCTGATCCCTGCGTGGGGAATCACACCGGTCTCTGCAGGCTCCAGGCCACTACCAGCAACAGCAGCTGCACAACAAAAAGAGGTGAAAAAGAGAGGCCGTAATCTTAGATGTTCTTTCCTGATGGCTAGTGCTTTGACATCTGACATCGTCAAAGACAATAGACACCCCGGTAACTGTAATACTACCTGATGGAACATAGAGAGGATTATCTGCTTTTATTATAAGTCTTGTTATTGTTTCTTCTCACATTTCAGGTACTTTTTCATTCAACATTATGATGCCTAATCGCCAAGCTGTTTGGCCTAAAAATGAATGGGTGTTTCTTCAACTATAACCCTTTAGACATAAATGCACACTTAATATTTTCATACTTTTATTTAATTTATTATAATTTAAACATTTTAATGTCAAAATGATGCACAATAAAATATTTTGTTTTGATTCTTGATTTTTCTTAGTTTTAATAAATTCTATTTCTCCTAAAGCTCTTTATTGACAATTTTGTCACTTAAGTAACCAAGTACACAAACATTTAGAAACAATAAATGTAATTACTGGCAAAATTATGGTGAAAATGATGCTATGCATGAATTATGTATAAATAATTTTCACATGAATCTTGAAATATATATATTTTCACTGTATTTTAGATTATAATCATTTTAAAAATGTTTTGATTTTTTTTTTTGGACAATTAATAAATGAAGGCAAAGGTTAAAAAAAGGCTTTAATGTGAGCTTCATATAACAAATGGAGTTGAAATCAAAAGACTATTCATTTAAATAAAATTAATAGTTATAGATTTTTAATAAGAATATTTTAATAAAAAATGTAGTAAAAAGGCCTATAGTCCCTAGTAAAAAGTAACATATTTAAAATACATTTATTTCATACTGAGTATAGTTCAAATCTATTAACATATTTACTGACATATCGCTTGAGACTTACTGATATAAGAATTATAATTAAACTTTATTTGGAGTACTACTTGTGCACAATGCACATTTCTTAATATTAAGCCTGAAATGCGTTTTAATGTCACTATTGATGAGGATTGTATGATCTTTGAATATCAGTCTTTAAATGCAAGATATTTAAAGTGTACCTGAAGTATACTTGCAATAGTTCAGCTTTAGCACAATCAAGTATATCTTCAGTTGGACCTCAGCACTACTTCAGCACAATTAAAATGCATTAAGTATAAAATTAGTTGTTTCAATTTAGCAGACTTTAAGTATACTAGTTTAGTATATCAAAAGTACAAGTGCAGGTTATTTTTATTAAGCACATAAATATGTAAATGTATTTGTAGTGTACTTAGCATGAAATAAATGTATTTCACATACATTTTAGTGTATTTTTTACTAGAGGGTGAAATACCAAAGAAATCAGGTCAGATGTCCCCTTCTGTCTTTTTCTGTTTTGTCTTTTCTCCATGTGGAAGACAATATACTTTCCAGCTTTGTTTTCATCTATTACGCTTCACTGATGAAGAAGGTGGAGACAAATGACAACCAGGTGCTGTCCATCATGGTTAAGTCATGTTGTTTTACTGAACTGTCCGTGGAGTTTGACAGTTGTAATCTGTTGCTTATTCCACAGAATAGCGTGACCCCACACTCGAGTGAAGAGAGAGAGAGTTCGCCGTGTCAGTGTGAGGTCTGGTCCAGGGAAATGTTTGGGTCCAGATAAGCTTGTGCTTGACAAGAAACTCCAGATGCTTTTATATTACAAACTGTCATGTTGCAGGGGGACAGATAAAACCCAGTGATGGGACTGTGGACCCTTCTCCAGCATGCACAGACACAGCCGTGCAAGCAGATAAACCATTTGCTGCAGATTTACGTCGTTTATTATTAGGTAGACTGTTGGTTGTGGCTATCAGATCTTCATGTGCTACGTCACACCCTCTGGACTGTGTTAACGGACTCTAAAATAAATGACAGACGGGTATGTGACAGTTTTGCATAGCCAGACTTTTGACCTTCTACAAATCTGAACCACATGGCATCTTATTCTGGCCAATAACTTGGAGAAAAGAAAAGAAAATAAAAAAAATAAAAAAAATTGCTAAAACTTGACACAAAATTCAAATGAAATAAGAATTAAAATCCACTACAAAATATTAACAAAAACTACAAAAGTATATTATAATAGCAGCAGGAAATGCATCTGAATTATTTTGGGCCAATGCATTGAACATTGTATGATCTACTAAATCCTCTGGCTTACAGTAAATCTGACGTGTCTTGTCTTTATCTGCCCAGTTCATTTCCAGGAGCAAACATGCACAGTAAAAGCCAGCTTGTAATGTTATAATTCATTATCTAAATGCAGTCACCTTCTAGACTCTACACTGATAAAAATACAAGGTAATCCACCTTGACTGTCACGCCCGCAACCAATTCATTAGTCCTCAGTGGTGAGCAGTGGGAGCTGACTCCACTCCTGTCTGAATTGGGTTTTCAATCTAAGCACTCGAGCCGTAACACGCTCTAACACAGTCCCATCAGGAGACTGCATATGAGCTCAGCACTCATTTACACCTTCACGTGCCTTTAATTGTGACGCCACAGAAGTGGCACCAAGAGTTGACATGCAGGTGTATTGCATGTGTTTTGTTTTTCCATTGACAGACATTCAAAAGTAGCATGTATTCAGGTTAAATGAAATAAAATGTATCTGCTGCACACAGTTTTAAAAGAGTGACCAAAAAAGGTACAAAAGCTGCCACTGGGATGGTATCTATTCAAAAGGTACATTTTTGTACCTGAAGGGTCCATAATGGCGCTTTAAAGGTAAATATCAGTACCTAAAGTGTACATATCAATACCTAAAAAGTACAAAAATGTACTTTTTGAGAAAGTACTGCCCCAGTGACCGCTTTTGTACCTTTTTTTTCTCTGAGAGTGTAAGTACTAATAAACAGTAAGTATGTTACTAATAGGCATGCTAATAACAACTAGTTATTAGTGAGAATTGGTCCCTATACTAAAATGTTACCAAACTTTTATAATTTACATAGAATGTAGGCTAAACTAACAGAATAATCGGCCAATGGTATGCTAAGCTAGTATGGAGAAAAAAAAACCTGAGAAATGCTTAATTTCACTTGGTTCAAGAGTTTGGGGTTGTACATTTTTTTTTTTAATGTTTTTGAAAGAAGTCTCTAATACTCACCAAGGCTCTATTTATTTGATGATAAACTACAGTTAAAAATAAAAATAAATAGCATTAATAATAACAAATATTATTACAATTTAAATAACTATTTAAATTTTAATAAATAATACATTTTTTATTTCAATATATTTAAAAATGTAATTTATTCCTGTGATGCAAAGCTGAATTTTCAGCATCTTTACTCTAGTCTTCAGTGTCACATGATCCTTGAGAAATCATTCTAATATGATGAATCAAATATAGGTTATCATGTTAACCTATATTTGATGCTTTTTCAGGCCTTTTTTATATGTTGTATAATGTGAATGTGATTGACGTAGTTATACATTTCTCAATTTGAAAAGGATGAATGAGTAATTGGATATATCCATTTGTCACTGACTGTATAGCATTACTATCTGGATGATTAATTGTGGTGGTTTGGATGTTCTATGGTCTAGTAAGATCACAGTCCAGTGACTGCTTAGTGATGCATTTCTCCAGCAAATGTCATGGGCCTGTAGCTCCACTGTCACACTATTAGGGTAACGTCATTATGCACACAGCCTGTCTCATCCTGAAAAGAACAGAATAATTCCTGCCGAAAATTGACACAAATTGTCTAGCATCAT
Source organism: Tor tambroides (assembly GCA_021397915.2). Classification (NCBI taxonomy): domain Eukaryota; kingdom Metazoa; phylum Chordata; class Actinopteri; order Cypriniformes; family Cyprinidae; genus Tor; species Tor tambroides. The sequence continues at coordinate 6,029 of JAFVLL020030685.1, read as the reverse complement.
TTTTGTTCCACTGCGTGCAGTGCCGGCAAACCAATCATTTTGCCATGCTTCAGGTATCCCAGATAAATGAATAGTCTTTTGAGTGTTTGCAGCAGCAAGGTTGGTGAATAACACATGAGCTCGGTGCACTTGAGTGCAAAGACAGAAGCGCTCACGTGGTGGCCACACCTGCTCCGGAGTGACGTGACACGACGGACACGGTCCATTCCCAGCTGACCTTGACTGTGACCGTGACCTACAATGCTCCTGCAGCTCCGCTTGACGTTCCAGTGATTGAGTGGCATGACACTCGAACACTGGCTTCTTTTGCCTCCATCTTGCATGTCCAACTCTGCCAGTCTGGATGCTTGCCTAGAGCTTCTGCGCAAATGAGACGTAGTGATGTACTGACAGCTCTGCAGATGAAGTCATGGGTGAATTTGTCCACTTTGATGGAAGTGTCCACGCTTGTCTGATGGGCAAAATAACTTCGCCCTGTCTGATCTTGTACAGTGACAGCGCGACAGCCAGTGATTTTAAACAGCCGTTGCTCAAAGGATTGCGATAGGCTAATTTTGTTTGTTTTTCTGCAAGGATGCTGCATTTCCCATTCAGACAGTGAACTGTATTTTTGCATTTTGCATTCCTTTGACATGATCCCTGACTCTCTGCAGAACCTAATATTGCTGGGCTTGTCAGTTATTATAGATATACCCTATAGCGGCCAGCAGTGTCAACCTTTGTCTGATGCACATTGTGACACAAGATGCAAAAAAATGTCTTTGGAAACATTCATTCTTATTTGAGAAACTTAGCAGTAACTAAACTAAATATCCATGAACAGAACTGTATGTTCAGCTTTGTTTTTTGAGCAGTGTTGTTATTGTTAAGTGAAAGTATTAAAAACTGTTCCCTGTCGATATTCTCACTCGTACTGCGTCGTAAGACGCTGTATGGGAAAAACTTTTTTCCTCTTCCACTGAAGCCTTTTCAATCACGCAGTGAAACTGCACGTCCATTGGTTCTTGCAGTGCTATAAAATCGAACCAATGGCTCGGCAGCGGCGATGAGCGAGCCTATGGCTATGCAGACCGCCAAAGCCCGCCAGAATGGGCGGGGCCTCTGGCTATATAAGCGGCCGCTTCGCCACCGCATCTCAGATTTCTTCTCTTCAGCGACGAAGATTCTTCCTCGCTTACTCTTCGCTGACGCCGAGATTCGCCGTTGAAACGCCTCAGCAGCCGGATTGGACCTCTTGCAGCGCGCAGCTCGCAGCTCCAGGTCTGTATCCCCTGCCGCCATCCGGCGACGATCTAAAAGAGCAAATTCTCGCGGCGTTGTTTCAAATGCCGCGCCGTCATTGTAAGACGTGCGGGGTTCCCCTGCACGCTGAGTGCGTGTCATGCTTGAGGAAATCCTCAAGCATGTCACTGCGAGAGTTTCAGCCTTGCCTCTCTGCGCTCACGGATAGCTTTCTTTTCAGAAAGCGACTCCGCCCCTCGCGCTCTCCCGTCTTTGTCCTCCCAGGGACCTGCGAGGAAAAGACAGCGGGGCAGAGGTTTTGAGCGGCCGGAGACGAGCGAGCTCACGTCGGCTCAGTGCCCGCGTGCCTCGCCGTCACCGCAGAGAGAGGATTCGCTGGTCCTCTTCACCCAACCTGATCAGCGTCCCTCTGCAGCTGCGAGCGACATGATCTCGTTTGGTGCGAGTGACGACGACATGGATGACAGCCTTTCCCTGGCGGCTTCGGACGCGGAGGAGTTATCGGGCTCGGTGACTTGACCCCGCCCTCTTGCCGCCGTCCTCTTCATGCAGCGCCAGACCTAGAACGGACGACGAGCTCGTCCGTGTGACATTGTCCAGCGGGGTGTCCATATTGGAAATTTGTGAGGCGGCCGGCTGGTCCTCGCCGTCCACATTTGTAAGGTTTTACAACCTGGACGTCCCTGCCTTGCAGGCCAGAGTCCTTTCTGCTTAGTTCGCCTCCTCCGGCTAGCTAAACAGTCTTATGGGTTCACTTGACCAACATTGTTCAAGTCCCTCCCTCACTTGGGTGGTCCACATTATCTGGACACCAAGTATCAACTATACGGGACGACACCCAGGCCACGGATGACCCTGAGGGCTCAGCCTGTGCTTGGTGTACTTTATTGACTCCCCTGGGTTTTTCTCCTGCGTGAGTCATGGTTTTGAGTCGTTCCCCATCATAGCACGGCGTGATTGTACTGGTTCCCATACAGCGTCTTACGACGCAGTACGAGTGAAATATCGACAGGGAACGTACTCGGTTACCTTCGTAACCTCGGTTCCCTGTTATATGGGAACGAGTACTGCGTTCCTGGCCGTGCTATGAGCTGCACACCTCAGTCGCTTCATTCGAAGAAATCTGAGATGCGGCGGCGAAGCGGCCGCTTATATAGCCAGAGGCCCCGCCCATTCTGGCGGGCTTTGGCGGGCTGCATAGCCATAGGCTTGCTCATCGCCACCGCCGAGCCATTGGTTCGATTTTATAGCACTGCACGAACCAATGGACGTGCAGTTTCACTGCGTGATTGAAAAGGCTTCAGTGGAAGAGGAAAAAAGAGTTTTTCCCATACAGCGTCTTACGACGCAGTACTCGTTCCCATATCTCAGGGAACCGAGGTTACGAAAGTAACAGAGTACGTTTTTGATCATTGAAATAAAGCTGGAATAAAATCTAAATATTAGATGAAGAAGGAAAATTAGAAATGTTGAATTGCCAACTAAATGAAATAAGTTTAAGTTGAATACAAAACTTACTAAAACTGAAATAACTATTAAATTAAAACTATATTATAGAAATTGTGACAAATGACACAGAATGATGAAGAATGGCAAAAAATGTCAAAAGTACACAAAATTACTAAGACTAAAACTAAAATATTAGTTAATTCAAAATAATACATAAAAGCTATCAAATTATATAAATACTACTAAAATAATGCTGCTTTCACAGATTAAATGCAGCAATACAAAACAGTGAATCTAATCATCATTCAGACTAAACTTTGCTTCAAGAATGAGCCACACTGCTGACGTGATCTAATCACTAGCACACCCTGAGCACATGTGAGTTAATGTATTCCTCTTATCGGCGCGACATATCGGCATAATTTTTCATATCAGTCCGATAATATCGTGCATCCCTATTATATTATTTATTAAAATTTTGAATTAGCTTTTTTATTTTTGTCTACGTTTCAGTAATTGTGTGTACACTTGCAATTTTTCTTTTTTTTTTGTAATTTTATTTATTGTAGTAATTTTAGTACTTTAGTAAAATTTAAGATTTTTAAATTTCAGTTTTTTATCTTTATTATGATTATTATCATTTTAGCTTTAGTCTTAGATAACAATGACAATAGTGATTAAGATTATATTAAATTATCCAGTTTTTTTTTGTTGTTGTTGTTTTTTGTTAAATATAAATCACTCACAATATTGATATAGGTATAGTTCCATAGCTGACACCCTAAAGTGTAAAAAAGCATATTATGCATTAATCAGGAAATGCAGTTGCCTGGAGGACAACTTGGGGAAAAAAAGGCACAGCTTACTCAGCTCTTCCCTCCTGAATACAAAGACTTAAATACTGGTTTCATGGGACCGTCTGAGATCTTTTTCATGAGCATGAGCATTGAAAGATTAACTTCTCTTCAGACAGGCACCCAGGGTTTCACTTTTTATTGGCTCTAACCCTATATCCACAAAGTCATTGTGTTAGTGTCCAGAAAGAAAAATAAAACACTTGTCTTTATTCTCTTCCCCATGTAAATACGGTAGATATGGTCTGACCAGACCTTTAAACATGATAAACACTTTTGCCTTCAAACTGAATTCCTTTGTGTCAGGCCCCATAACTTATTGCGCATGATTACAAAGCTACCGATATAATAAATTAAACTGATGGACAGAATTATACCCAGTGCTTCCTGCACTCCCCAGTGACGCATACTAGCTTAGTGCTCCTTGGCAGCAGCCTGTGATTTAACACTAGTGAGGAGGCCAAGAGGAAAACAGAAAACATTCACAGGAAAGGTCTGAGACTGGGCCTCCGCCTAGTTTACGAAAGCCTCTCTCATTCGCCATTAAAACCCAGAGCGGAGCATCTGGGAAGATAGAAAAGTGTTATTTATACGTAAACAGAGGAGTTTATCATTTCAGTCAAGAGAGGGAATTGTTTGACACAATAGTCTGTGGAAGAGAAGAAAAAAGAGATGGCTAACTTGGTCCAGAGTGGTGTCTTGTGCATTGAAACAGATGTGTCTGCTCTTGACGTGGGCATGTCATGGGCAGAGATAAACAGAGTTAAGCAAAGAGAGTGCAGAACTGGCACGACACCGGCTAATTTATCTCACTGAGAGACAGATTAAAGGCAGGGCCCAGTAAAACAAAGTTGGGCCGCCTTAATCAGGGGACAGACTGCAGGCATTATAAATAATAAATCAGGCCTGGATATTGAGAGGCCTGGGTGTTATTAGAGAGCATGGCCTTTTAAAGCAACAAAAACAAGCCATCAAAAGCTGTTTCTCAACCAGTGAGAGAACTGTGGGTCCGTTCCAAAACCTAGTGACTGTCTTGCTGTCTACAGGCCTACATAGGCAATTGCCTTATAGACAACATGCCAACTGAAATAGAACTTTATCTGTGAGCGACTCCACTCACAATTTCAGTAGAGCATTAGCATGTTGCTAAGCTAGCTACACAATACTGTAGCAAACATGGTTACACATAAGTACTAGGTGAATACTTAGATTCTTTTTAGTATTGAATGAAAATATTTATAATGAACATTTCTCTCATTTCATTATCCATCTTGAATAGATTTTTTTTCACTGAGCTGGGATTGCTTTTTCTGAAGAATATGCAATGCTAATTTAGATTTTGGACAAAAGAAGCATCTTAGGAGGTTTGAACAGACTTAAAAAATGCTGCCTATGCTGCAAATGTGTTGGTCATAAATATATTTGTAAATTGCAACTTTTGTTCTTTCATGCTTAGATTTTGTTGCTAACCTTTCATTATGCCAAGATTTTGTAACTTTCCATGCACAAATAATGTTGTGATAGCACGCTAAGTGCACTCTTACGTCTTGATTTTACCGTATTTGCATATTTCTTTCACCTTATGTTCATATTCATGCTAAGATTTTGCTAACCTTCTGTTTTTTTTGCTAACCTTCCAAAATGCTATAATTGTCGCTAATGAAATAATGTTGTGATAGCATGCTCAGTGCACACTGACCTTTTAATTTCACCATGTTTACATATTTATTTAAGCTTATTTGCTTTTATGCTAATATTTTGTTCAACTACACAGAGATTTTTTTTGTCACTAGCATTCGATTATACTAAGATTTGTACTTTGCATGCTCAAAGAGTGTTGTGATACATGTTCATTGCACTCTGACCTCTTAATTTCACCATTGTTATTGTTTAAATTGATGCTCTAAGTATCATTCATGTTGTTTGTTAGATAACACAGAGGTTATTTCAGCACGTTATTTGGCACGCAAATGCCCCGCAGGTCAGATGCAGCATGATTTCAATGCTAAAACATACAGCTGGCTTTTATGTTCCTCTTGCTCCATAGGAGCAGCGTCTCTCTTTAACTATGATTAGGGTGAAGTCAGGGGAGAGGAGACAAGATTTAAATTTCTCTGTGTCATTAGTTTGACATGGGGTCACAGCTGGGCCTCTCCCACCATAATTGCGTGGCGTGATTTATCTGTAAAGAAGCTAAAATACATATAAATCTTTGGGCTCATCTTTGTTGCAGGATTCCGTCTCTGATTAATGACCGGAGCAAAAAAAAAAAAAGAGAGAGAAACAAATGAATTATTCATCTCGATGGCCTGTTAAACGTGTATATTTTCTTAAGAAAAGTCAAGGTGTTTTGCGGCTATCTCCCGTTTTGCTGATGATGGAGAACGCGAGGTTGGCCGCGTTCTCGGAGCCCCAATAAACTTTATTTCTACCTCAGCCATCAACCGCGGGCCCCACGCATAAATAGGCTTTATGTAAATCTGT
>JAFVLL020030683.1:0-85887 GCA_021397915.2 Tor tambroides | reverse complement strand
TTTTTCATTCTGCATGTTTTGATGTGTACTGCTTACACTAATGTAGCAAATACATTCCTTATAAGCTTTCAATCGAAAAACAGCGATCAATCGTCCATACTTGAGGCTTAGACCTTCAGAATAATATATAGTTTGTCAAGATTAATTTTTTCCCACTTCATTTATTCTATTCCAAAACAATGACATGTGCAAACAAAGAGCGTTCGGTGCGTCGGCGTCCTGGTGCAGATTAACAGGTTAATCCAGTAATGTTGTTGCATGAAAGTTGCTTGTCCTCTGTCCTATAGCTGAACTCTGAATAGACCGTTTGACCCTGAGAGAAGAAGTCAGGACAAACCAATGTCACTATTCACATGCTAACAATGCTATTCACTTTCACTCAGTATGCCATACTAATGGATAGAGTATCGATTATAGCTGTCATGTTAAGAAACGTCAAGGGGCGGGCTTCTTTTTTAAGTGCAATTCAAATTCAATGATGGCTGAAGGGTCTTCCCTTCGTAGCTGTCAATGATCAAACACTGTTTGGAAATGGGCCTCTGAAAGACAGAAAGTCAGTGGAAATCACGTTACCATCATGTGGTCTATTAGTAGACACTCGCTGAGTGATTTTTTTCCATTGGTCGAGGAACTCTCATAACCTTTAAACCTTTGGTTTATATTTGTCATTTGAGTTTTAAAAGATTAAAGGCTTAAAATGGCATTCACGATACATTTAACTTGTGACTTTTCTATTTGAAAGATTGGTAACACTTTAGAATAGGGAACACTTATTCAATATTAACTATGACTTTCCCTCAATAAAGTCCTAATTTGCTGCTTATTAACAGTTAGTAAGGTAGTTTAAGTTTAGGTATTGCGTAGGATTAGGGATGTAGAGTAAGGCTTTGTAGAATAAGGCATTAATATGTGCTTAATTTGTACTAATAAATGGCTAATATTCTAGTAATATGCATGCTAATAAGCAACTAGTTAAGAGACCGTAAAATAGAGTGTTACCGAAACATTCACATTTTGGATGAATGTTTTCATCCAAAGTAACTTGTAATGCATTCTTAGTTTCCTTTTTATATATAATATAATATAATATAATATAATATATATATATAAACAATAATATATAATTTTACTTTAGTTTTTTTTTTTTTAGTGGAAAATATAGTAGGCCATCAGGATTTAATTGACTCATTCAGCTGTAATATATTTGATTAATATTATGTTTCCTTGCTCATACATCTGTGATTATGTTACAGGCAGTTAGTCATATTATTGGTGGCGAAAATGACATTTAGATAAAAACAAACTTATTGTTTTTTTAGAATATTATGCATTGAATCATGCACTTTATGACCAGCAACACTTAAAGTCAATGTCAATTAGTTTTTTTTAAGTCGTCCTGAAAAGCATTTCTGTTTTCTCTTTGTTTTTATAGCAGGGTTTATTTTGGTTTAGCTGTATCTTATTCTTGGTTTCTCTTAATTACATGCTCGTCATACGCTGCTAACTGTAAGGATGTAATTAACTAGCAAGCGTTTTGGCGAGCAGCTGTTTGTGGTCTGTGGTGTGGGTTTGGTACGAAGCATGACAGCCGAGACTCTAGATTACCAAATCACTGTGTCATGATCTGTAGCTGAACATTAGGATAACGGCGGCCATGATGACATGATGTACAGACATGGTGTTTTTTAACGGCGGCCGGAGCTGACAGTGGCAGGTGGCACCGTGGCCCAGAGAGACTCCTTTGTCCATTATTGCAATATTCCACTGGTGTTCTCTGTGCGTTCCTACGTTAGTTGTTTTAGAGCCATCTGGAGCCACTCACTCTTGTCTTTTACCTCTTTTTCTTCGGTTTAAAGGTCAGTGGTCAGCAGGAATCTGAGCCTGCATGTGGTCTAGAGTGGTTACCACCATTAACATTAGATGTAGAGGTCAAAGGTCAGACATGGGGTTAGTCCCTGTAGGGGGATAAAAGCAAATTCTTGTTTTATGGCATGCCGCCTCCTTGTCAGATTGATTCTATTGCTTTTCCAGAAAGACATCAAGTCTGAATGGCCAGAAGCAGAAGTATCATGATTTCAATTCAATCATAAAGCAATTAAAATTATCAATGCATCTAAATTTTTTGAGTAGCAATGTAGGTAAATCATTGGCCAATGAAGACAAACGTTTAATTCAAAAACAAAATTATAATATTTTATATTGTTAATTTATAATTAGAATTAATGTGATACATTATATTAATAATTAATAAAAGAAATAAAACATAATAAAAATAATTAATAAAAACAAAATTGTAGTTTTGTATTATATAACTATTATTTATTATAATATATAAGAATTCTATAATAAAGAATTCTAATATTTTGTATTGTTAATACATAATTATAATTATTATAATATATAATAATAAAAATGATATAGTCATTTAAAAATTAAATTAAAAACAATGTATAATATTTTACATTATTACGTAACTAATTTATAAATTATAATAGGTAACGCAATAAAAATATATTAATAATAATTTAGAAATAAAATAAATAATAAATGTCATTCTTTTCAGTTAACAAAATTATATAAAAAATAGCTCAAAATGATCTTGAATTTTTCTGAATCAAACCAGAATTGCTTGACAAAGGATTGTGACGCTATTGTGAATTGTGTGAATCACTGGTGGGTTCAAAAAAAGGTTGATTCCTAAAGCTGAGATCTATTACCCAGTGTCCTTATGTGTGACTGTTGAAATTACAGCTTTTATTTTCTACAAAGCAAAAATGTTTAGTTTGCTGCAGTTTTTTGTGGAGACGCCGACTAACGCTCTCTTTTTTGTATTCAGTTTTTCTGAGATGAGCTTTGCCATTTAAAGCCCATTAGGTTGATTGATTGTGTCTGTGTTATGGTAAATGGCAGTGTTGGGTTGGTGCCCCTTTTCATAAACTCCATTTTTAATCTACCAGAAAGGTTCACACATCTGTTCATTTTTCATCCTGGCGGCTGGCTGAGGTTCATCGTGGCTGGGGGCACCATATGGTTGAATTACCCAAAAGCCACTGGTTCATCACCTGTTTTTTTTTTAATAAAAAAACAACACTGGTTGAGAGCGCTGGAGTGGGCAGAAACACAGTCCTGTGAAAAACAACAGATGCTGAGAATGCCGCCTCTGTCTGACTGAATGTCAAGTGGTTCATGAGGAATTCTAGGTGTGTTTGACTAACCCCAAAATCTGTCTGTCACTTTTCCTGCTAATAACAGTGAGCCCTGTTTATATACAGTACATCTCAATAACTCTAAGGATGTTCATTTGATATACATTACATAGCATGCAAGTCTCATTTTAAGATCTAACATCCATCCTAACTGTTAGCAAAACATTTCATGTTTTATATTCATATTACATTGATATTAAGGATGCACTGAAAATGAAAATCAACCAACAAATGGCAGATGTTAAAAAATGTTTTCTTGAGATAAAATAATGTTAATATTTAATAATGTGATTTCAATAGTAATTTTCTTTTTTATAGTTTTTTTTCTCTAATATTTATTTTAATTTTATTAATTTGCTTTCAATTTTGATTTTTTTCCATTTCTTTATTATTTTTACCTTTATAATTTGTTTTATTACTTTTTGTTTTTTAATGTAAACAATGCTTATTATTATTATTATTATTATTATTATTATTATTAATTTGTATAATTAACAGTTTTTGCAAAAATGTTTCACAGCAGCTTTACAGAAAATGCTTAATAATAATAATAACAATAACAATAAGAATAATAACAATAATGAATTTATTGTTATATTGTTATTAACAACAACAACAACAACAATAATATGTATTTAATAATAACTATTATATATTATTATATATTATAATATAATAATATATAATAGTTATTATTAAATACATATTATTATGCTAAAATAAACAAAGTTTATTATTATAAATATTTACCAATATTATTATTATATTTATAATAATAAACTTTATTTTAACATCTTGAAAGGTAACTTCTGTAAAAAGTGCCTTTTAAAAAATATACTACTAGTATCTTCCTGTCTAAATGGTTGGATCTAGAAAAGAATAACCTGCAGTGTGAACCAGGTAGGTGAAGTCTGTTGATGCGAGACTAATGGGACTTTGATAAACTGGTGATGATGACGGTTAACTCCCGACTGCTGGTAATCCGGAGTTCATAGGTCTGTGTGTTTGATGTCTCTCAGTTCTCAGATTATCCCTGTAGATCCTGTTAGTGTGATGTTCACAGTGCTAATCTGAGCCAGAAACATGCAGCACATCTCATATTCAAATCACACACGGCCACCTGCTCATGAGATCACAGCTGCGATACGAGACGAGGAAAAAAGATTTCATTTGACCTCATCAGATGTTGTTATTTTTCTGCAGCGAGCGTTTACCCTCTCGTGTTTTCTCCTTTTGTCTGCGTCTCACTGTTTGTATCTCCCAGATCAGGAAAAAAGATTTGAAATTAACCTGTCACCATTTCGCAACGTCTGTTTGAACGGTATAAAATAGCTAATTTCACAAATCAGATACTGTACGGGCTCTACTTTTGTGTCGTTATAGCTTTGTTGAAAAGGCCTTATTTATTGCATTTGCTGGTTTAATCTTGCTCTACCTAGCCAGCTTTATTCAAATCATTTACTTTAATTATGAGTAATAGTAAAAGTGATGCTTGCCTATTTAAAACTAACTCTCTCTTCCCCCCCCCCCCCATGTCTCATGCTGACCATCTCCCCATCGCGACTCAAGGTAAGGACATTTTATTTTTCTCAGCCTCATTCCTTTTCATAGTGTGTCATCTCAGTATGAGATATTTCAGGTATCTCTGATCATGTTGCCAATAAAGATGTCTCATGGGATGCCAGGGTCCTTCTGTGTCAGTGGTCCTGCCTTGAGACCATCTGGGTCTCTAGTTTACTGCCTGTGCATTTGTCTGTCATCAGAGAGTAAGATTATCGAAATCTCTTTGATATGGACGACAAACATGCACAGGGTTATACAAGTTTTTTCAGTATTTAATTTTTCCTTTTCCTTTTTTCCTTTTTTTTTGGATCTTTTGATTTTTCCTAAAATAATTATATACACTATAGTCCAAAAATTGAGCTCAGTAAGATTTTTATGTATTTATAATAGTAAGAATTCTGTAATGTTCACTAAGGCGGCATTTATTTGATCAAAAATACAGTAAAAACTGCAGTACTGTGAAATATTAATACAGTTTAAAATAACTAGTTTCTATTTTAATATATTTTAAAAAGAAATTCTTGTGATGGCAAAGCTGATTTTTCCATAGCCATTAAACTAGTGTCAGAAGATCCTTCAAAGTTCAAGAACAGCAGCTTTGAAATATAAATCTTTTGTAACATTATAAATGTCTTTACTGTCACTTTCAATCAAATTAATGCATCCTTGCTGAATAAATCATTTTTACTGACCCCAAATGTTTGAACGGTAGTGTTTTTTGTATTATTTATTTTTTGATTAATTTGTTTCCTTGAGTTGGCTTTGGCTTTGCAGCATTTTTACGTTTTTAAAATTTATTTATTTTTTAAATTTCATTAGACAATTCTCTGTAGCTCTCTTCACATTAAAATATAATTCGTCACAAAATTGACCGCATAACCATATATTAGACAAATAAATAACATTATAATTGACTGAGATTTTGTCACTTAGCGAGAACAAACTTTTTTGAGGCTAGATTTTTACTTTAGATTTTAGCCGTAGCACCCCTTGTGGTGAATTTAAGCTGTTCAAAGTCTGCTTAGATCAGTATATTTACTATTATTTACAGCTTACTATTATTAGAACAGATAATCAGGCCTTTTCATTGCATACTACAGTTGATCCAAGTGTATAACAGATCCTGCTGTCTGGATGATCTCCACCCAAAGTTGCATTCCAGTTTGCCCTTCCCTTTGCTGTCGGCAAATGGTGAAATTTTGTGGAAGGGTTTGACTTATAGTAAAGGTTTCTGTTGCTATGCAAATGCATATTTGGTTAATGCAAAGCAAGCCATAAATAAGCCAAAAAACAGTGGCCTGAAGGTTTGATTTGCATCCAGTGAAGTGTGTGTAGGCTCCTGTCAGAAACTGCTCTCCTCATTGGACAGTACAGTTGTCTATCATATTGGGCAGCCAATTGGTGTGAGCAAGCGAAATGAAGTTAATAAGTTACACCAGCATTACAACACCATATCTCTGCCAAGAGACAGTCTTTTCACTGAGGGATCAAAGTGTCAGTGCTTTTGTCTCAGGTTCGCAAAGGCTAAGTTGTGACTGTTAGATAGAAAGTCAACATTTGAGGAAGGAATTCAGGCGTTCCTCTTTGGTATTGCTCAATTTTCATCCATTCATCCTTTTATCTGACTCACCATCCGTGTGTCTCTCATACTCTCACTATTTCTCTGTTTTTGTTGCCTTTCTCTTCACATGGAGATGAGAAATCTGGTAATTGCAAAATGTTCACCAACCGAAAAACTGTCATCTATTTACTCACCCTCATGGTGTTCCAAACCCATATGAGTTTCCTTCTACCACAAGACACAAAATGAGATCATTTTAAGTTATTGTTTTCAGGATTTGTCCATGATATTACTAAGAACTGAAGTCAATTGCTCATCTTCATTTTGTTCCAAACCCTTTAATTTTAGGTTATTCTTTGAAACAAAAATTAAGATATTTTAATAATGTAGAAGTTTCTGTTCCTCCATTGACAGTACAGATAATCAAAACTTAGAAGATAAAAAAGATAGTAAAAGCGTGAATTAAATTTGTACATTAATATAAAGCAATCATATCTCTGTACAAAATTGATTAAACAGTTTGCTTTTTATGGATTTTATGACAAATTAACGATGTTCTTCGATCTACAAAATTTTCAACTGACAAAATCACGACTGATTCAGAGAAATGATATCTCCTGTGCCCTAAGAGAAGCATCGATCTGCAGTAAATACATTTATAAAACTGAGACTGATCCATGTATGGTGACAGGGCTGCAGTGTCTATCATATCTAAATATTTGAGGATGAACTTGTTTCTTACATTTTAGTCAGTTGAGACCATCCTGCAAGATGTTTACTCTGCGTGTTCTCTACTGATGAAATAGCGTCTCTTTGAACGGATCGTTGGCTCTCATAAGTACCATGTCCTTCTCAGAGGACTCGCTGTGTTTGTGTAGATGTTTGAGAGGTTTTTTTTTTCCCTCTGGTGAGTTTTACCTTGAGATTTTTGAGTAGCCTGAAGAGAGCTGTCAGTCAAGTTGATTGACATTGAGACTGCATTCGCACCTTGCCTTTGTGTAGGGAGTTTTCCTTCTGTCCATTCATGTGTGCCACTGTGTCCCTGAAGCCCATGGCACTAATAAGTCTGTCACGGCGGTCTGTGAAAAGTCACGTTCAGCTGTGTGTTGTGTGTGTGTGACCCGAGGGAATGTGGCACCTCATTCCTCAAACGAGACAACAGAAGCACCGAACTTTGAAGCCTGCGGTGCTGCCGGAATTGAACCCTCTGTGACTCTGTGACCCCAGTATGGGAGGAAGCTTGTACATTTTCGACACTCCCACACAACTCACACAGAGCAACTGCAGTCTCCCTCATGTGCTAACTGCTCATAAATGTTTTACATGCAGCATATGCCAAACACACACAATGCTGTCGGCTTGCCAAGTAGCAGTGAATGTATGGGAATGTTTTAAGTTATGCTGTGTGTGTGTGTCGCTAATAGTGTATAGTTTGAAAACTGTTGACATGATATTTGAAGACCTTTTGATTTAAAGCTTACATTTTAAATCTGAAGAAATAAAATGCCCTACACCACCATTAATGTTTAAAAGTTTGGATGCGTTCAACATTTAAAATGTTACACAAGATTTCTATTTCAAGTAAATGTTGTTGAACTTTCTATACATCAAATAATCCTGAAAAATGTATCATAATTTTCAAAATTGATAAGAAATTTTTCTAAAGCCCCAAATCAGCTTGTTAGAATGATTTCTGAAGGATCATGTGACACTGAAGACACTGAAGGAGTAATGGCTGTTGAAAATTCAGCTTTGCATCACAGGAATAAATAACATTTTAAAATATATTAAAATAGTAAACAGTTATTTTAAATTATAATAATATTTCACAATATTACTGTTTAATAATATTAAATAAATCTAGCCTTGGTGAGCATAAGAAAAATAATAATAAATTAAACTAATTCTTTCCAGCCACAAACCTTTCTGGACAGTATTGTATGAATAAATTTCTTTAGCAAATATTTATTTATTAATTTATGTATTTAGTGTACAATTTAATTTACTTGTTTAATTAAACTATAATGAATGGTTAGTGAGTAGTGAAGGAAAAGCAGCCAAAATATGTCCAGCAAAGCTGTATTTTAATTTAATATGTTTGGTTGCTACATTATTCCTATAATTCCGTTTATGTTATTTCATGAACATTTTCTGAACATGAACGTTATTCTAAATCCCCCTTTTGTATTCAATGGAAGACATACAAATTTGCAACAACATGAGGGTGAGTGCATAATGACAGTTTTAATTTTTTTGTGTGAACCCTCTTTAATTAGTTTTGGCAAAAATAGGCTCTTCTGTTTGGCGACAATCACTTCTTTTGCACGCAGCAGTGCTGTGTCTGTTAGCTCAGGTGCATGACTGCGTCTGCACATCTGTCTCTGTCATTGTCTCTGTGCTTTTGTCTCTCTGTCAACTTTGCTCTTTCTCATCCTCTCTAGCCCTGTTCACACCAATAAACAGCACAAAATATCACAAAATAAAGCAATTTTCCTCACCCAAACTAGTCCTATGCAAATTTTCTTTCTTCTCTGAAAGTATTTGCATACAGTTTTACTTTTTCTTTTGCTCTGGTTGTTGTAGCTTCTAAAATGCCCTAAAACCGTAATGTAATTCACAGAGATGTGGTTTCATTTTAAAATCCTGAGCTGAAATTTTATGCTTGGTGCGAACAGATCTTGACTCTTTATCTCGCTCACAAAATTGTAAGTTTGAGGGGGAGGGTGTT
The DNA here is from genome assembly GCA_021397915.2 of Tor tambroides. NCBI lineage: Eukaryota > Metazoa > Chordata > Actinopteri > Cypriniformes > Cyprinidae > Tor > Tor tambroides. The sequence continues at coordinate 76,829 of JAFVLL020030683.1, read as the reverse complement.
CCCGCCAGCACAATAATTTGTCGACGTGCCTCATGGGACCTGAAGAAAGTGGAGTTATGCATGTGTGCAAGCGTGATTTGAAGGTGTTAATGCGCCAGGGCCTTGTATATCAGCTCCAGGCCTGATTGGTGAGCTCTGTTAGTGGAGGTGACGGGCTGACATGAGGTGAGGGGTCTGACTGTGGCAGGATCTCCACCCCAAAGCTGCTCTGTGGCCCAGGCAAATGTTTCTCATTCTCAGCTGTCATCCGCTCCTCACAGGCAGACTGGCACGCAGGGATCTCGCCCGCCCTGAGCCCCTGAGCGCGACATGCCGTAGTGCTCCACCCCCTGTGCTGCCCGCCCGTCCGTGGCTTTAGAGACAGAAACGGAGTACAATCTCCTGAGAAATTCCCAGAGTATGCATGTGAGCCACCACATAGACGCTGTGCTCTTTTTAAACTGGATAAAGGGGCAAGACCTCCCCTTTCTTTCTCTCTCCCGCTCTAATGGAGTTGCTGTGGTGGTTCAGTCCCAGAGTGCAGCTCAAGAGGATTTGGGAGAAATATAGATTCAGGGATGAGAGCTGCATAATGACCTGTTCATTCATTAATTATCTGATGAAGGAGAATGACTCTCCAGTGTAAACAGTGAACCTCCATTGGAACCGAATGAAACGAGTGTGCTTATTTGCATAAAGAAGATTCAGTTGTTTTTAAGTTAAGCTAATTAGAATTACTACAGACTCAGTCTCATCTACTTTAGCTAACTTAAAAAAAAAAAAAACATTAAAAATAGTCATTTTTGGGTGAGACCTTTGTTTTAAGTTTATCATTTTATTTTATTAATTTCTTTTAATAAAAGAAAGAACAAAATTACTGACCCCAAACCTTTGAATGGTAGTGTATGTTGTTACAAAAGATTTTGATTTTAAATAAATGGTATTTTTTAACTTTTTATTCATCAAAGTATGTTTTTTTCTGTATTTTTGCTCAAATAAATGCAGCCTTGGTGAGCTTTTTTTTTTTTCCTTTTAAGTAGGGGAGTTAAATTGGGACTTATTGCAGGTCAGGTTGGTTAGATTTCAGGTGTTACAACACTACAGCACTTTTTCCTTTCAGATTCAGTCACTTTTAGTTTTCTCTCTAGTTTTCCTCAAAGAGAATTTCAGTTAGTGTGTGAAAACGAGACTTCTCCAGATGTGCACAGGGCTTTGCTTGGTCCACTGTTGTGATTTATTTTTCTCTCTCTCCTTTCTTCTTGTCCCTTCCTCTTGCACCCATAAATCAAAAAACAGTCAGTCTGAGAATAATTGGGTTGTTAAAGGCCAAGGCTATCTTTTAGAGTATTTCTATTGAATCATTTTCTGAAAGTAGTCCTACAAATGAACGCAGGCGACTGTCAGATTGATAGAAATCATGTGGTCAATCAGACCATCTCTCACACACACATGCCATAGGGAGAATCATCCCTTCCATACAAACTTTCATACAGATTTGCTTAGCTGTCTAAATGTAAAAAAGACTAGATGCAAAAAATTGTGCAAAACTTCTATATTATTATTATGATTATTATTATTATTATTATCATCTTACATTGCTCTGTGGTGCTCACATTAGGTATGCAGGTTCCATTCTAACCCACAATAGATCCCAATCCCATTAAGTATTTTTGCTATGAATAAAGCTGCTAAATGGCTAAAAACACTTGACTGTCTAAATGTAAAAAAAGGTAAACTATTATTTTAAAAATGGTAAAAATAATAAACTTCACAGAAATTTATTCAGACTATTTTTTTGATTTTTTTAAAAATATTTTATCTATATATATTTGTATATGTATATTTTTAAAATGCTATGTTTTTTTGTTTTTTTTTGATATGGTTATCAAACATTGCACTGTGGTGCTCACATGGGGTATGTGGGTTCACATCTGGCCCGTGATATAACCTGATCCCATTCAACTCTCTGTTCCCCATTACTTGTCATGTATCTACATCCACTATGAATAAAAAAAAGCTTGAAATGCTAAAATAATGCTTCTTTAATAGTAAAGTGAGGAACAGTTTCATTGAAACTCAGAAACTGCAATTTTTATTAATATCTTTCTCTCATGCTCTGTCTCTCACACAAGCAGTCGAATCTAACATTAGCGAGGGGAGGTAATTGTGTCAGAGCCTTAGAGGGAGGTAAAATGGAATAATGAGACTCATTATCATACTAAAGAAGGAGAGAGAGACCGAAGATGGGAAGAAGATGAGAAAATGAAAGCGAGGGAGGAAAGGATGAGGAAGTGCTCCCATCAGTTTGTGAGTGAGAGCTTCTGTGCTCTTGTTAACGGAGTTTAGCTGAAGAACGGTGTCAGTCTGGCTTTGCTGAATATTCTCTCTAACGCTGCAGAAATGAAACCACTTTTCCCTTCGCTCTGTCGCTTTGATCAGCCCGCGCCAGTCCTCTTCCACATTGGATGAATAGCTGGGAAATAAGACTAGTGGAGTGTGTTACCGCCGCGCAAATGACAGGTGAAGGGCAGTTTCCTCTCGCTCGCTGGCAGGGCTGATCCGGTGACAGACTTTGAAGTTTAGAAGAATCTCCTCTTCGTGTTGAATCGGGGCGGATAGAAGCACTTCAGACTAAGAGATGTTTTTGTCTCCGCTCTGAAGTGGGCAAGATTACAGCGTTTTGAGTTTTTTAATCCTCACCGAGCGTGAGATTAGAAACACCAGCACAATGGAGCAGGAAGTAGAGGAGGAGAGTTGTTCAAGGACAGGGGAAGTTTGTGTCTTTGAGGCAAGTGCGACAGGCTTAGCGGGATTTGACTGAGACCATGTTTTGTTCTCACATTGCTGCATGATGCTTCAATATCAGAAGCCTAGCTGTAATATTTCTTACATTACGAAAGAGTGAAGGAGAGAGACTGAGATGAAAGAAAGTGAGTGGTGTTGTTTGATGCACAATGGTGCAATAGTTTGTGAAGGAGAGTCAATGTCAAACTCCTTTCTCTTTAGTCTGTAGTAGCCAGACTTTTGATTATTTTAATTAAGAGTGGTCTACTACAGCTTGTTCTGGCCAGTATGGAAAAGAATTCAATAATGCTTCACAGTAAACTTCATTTCATTAACATTAGTTGATGAGGTAACATTAAACATAAACGCTACTTTTAGAGGCATTATTAGTCTTCATTAATGGTAGTAATGCACTACCAGTAAAAGTTTGGAATCTATGTATTTATTTTATTTTATTTTATTTTTATTTATTTTATTTTTTGAAAGACGTCTTTTAATGCTCACCAAGGCTGGATTATTTGATCTAAAAATATTGTGAAATATTACAGTTTAAAAGAACTGCTTTCTATTTTAATATATTTAAAAATGTAATTAATTAATGCATCCTTGTAAAAGTTTAATTTTTAAAAAAAATCTTACTGCTCCCAAACCTTTGAATAATAGTGCATCAGTTTCCACAAAAATATTAAGCAGCAAAAGCTGTTTTTAACATTAATAATAATAATAATAATAATAATAATAATAATAATAAAATATTTCTTAAACGCCAAATCAGCATATTAGATTGAATTTATTATGAATAAACATGAATAAACAATATTTTATTTATTAATTAACACTAACCTAACTTTAAAAATGTTGTAAAATAGCTTTTTTTATTGCACAACAGTGTTGGTTACATATGTAACTTCTGTGTGATAAGTCGCTGCAATGCATATCTTGTCGTAAATAATTATAACCGAATTTAAAGAGCATAGTGTAACAATGAATTGATAAGTGTTACAATTATTCGTGAGATAGTACAATGCATTAAAAGGTGCATTGCAAAGCATAATTAATGCATTAACTACTTTTATAATGCATTATACATAAAGGCTTACCAAATTTTTAACTAACTATTCACTGTTTAGTAGATTCAAATTTAGTAGATTCAGTGTTTTTGTAAGATGTCTCTTATGCTCACAAAGGCTGTATTTAATCAAAAATACAGTAAAAATATTGAATTATTATAATTTAAAGCAACTTTTGTTTTAATATATTTTAAAATGTAATTATCTGATAACAAAACTAAATTTTCAGCTTACTTTTTTATATAATTTTAACTGCATTTTTTAAATCCTTGTTTATGTTAGTTTAGGTAAGAATACATTGAAATTTGTTCATTGTTTGTTCATGTTAGTTCACAATGCAGTAATGTTAACAGATAAATACAACTTTATGTATTAGTAAATGTTGAAATTAATGTAAACTACGAGTAGTAGCCTATATCGAAATACTGTAGAATTATTGTTCATTGTAATTTAATATCACATAATATGAATGAAACCATATTGTTAAAACATTCCACATTTTCTGTTATCAGACACTTTTTTTTATTCTAGAAACTAACATTATGAATTGGTAAACTGTCAAAAAATGTGGTGATAAACATTTAACACAGTTCTGTTTATTATTAGCTAAAGAGATGCTATTTGAGATGCTTTTGGCTACAGCAGAGCCAATGACAATATAATTTGATTACCTTTTATTGTGTGCCGCCAAGAGCTCTTGCTGAAATTATGACTCAGTTTTAATAGTATCATTACTCTTTTAGCACATGGAAATGAGTCATTAGCGGTGCAATATATCTACTGTCTTTGGCTTCATTATGTTTCGCCTTTTTTTGTTTATCTGTAATCTTTCATATGAAACCAGCACAGCCTGTTTACACTTTATTGTGTGTACCGGTAAATTTGATTAAGATTTAGTATTTTCCACCAAACATTTGATTACAAGGTGGGCGGAATGACCTAAATCTTATATCACAGTATGATATTTTATATATTACATAACCATGAAGCTGTCTGTGTGAGAAATTACTGTATTTTTTCTTTTGTGTTCAAGTTTTTTAAACCATGCCATGTATGTTCAAATGCTACCGCCATATTGTTTCGCACTAGTGTAACTGATTTAAAAAAGAAAATGGTACAAAATGCTAAAAAAGCTGTCACCGTAACCTTTCAAAAAGTACTAATATGTTCAATTTAAGGGTAAAATAGGTAGATTTGGAAAGTTTACTGTAGCAATGACAGCTTTTGTACCATATTTTATGAGAGTGAATATGATTTTCAGTTCTAAAAAGATACTGGTTTATTGAATTTATGTGGTAAAGAGACAGTGACCTTCTTCTCCTGTCTGATATGTTTGTTGTATCGGCACTATAACCGACAAAGAGCTGTGTGTCGTGATTTCAGCTTCACTTTAAAGCCCACTGGCTGTTTTGATGGATCAGAAGGAGGACAAAACGCACTTCACATGTCACTTGCTTCTCCAAGGTGTTGTGATTTGAAGAAAACGCTGAGCAGGCCGCGTGTCACCTGTCACTTCGCCAGAAAAACCCGACCGGCTATCCGACCCGCTGAGGCATAGGCGGCGTGCACGGTGCCTTTCCATACTGTTTGCCTGTGTATCGGTGCATGTCCGTGACGTTTCTTGAGTGCTTTGACGATATGTCTTCTCTTCGCTCAGTGGTGTGGCCGTGTCTCGCTGCAGTCTGCTAAGAGTGGAGAATCGCTGTTCTCCACCTCTGAGATGTGTGCTTGTTTTACCACTGTCCTTGGTGCTGAACAACTGTCTGGCTGAAAGCTGGATTGATTGAATGGTGCACTCATACTCACACAGTTGGAAGTGAGGGACCTAACTGAAACTGTAAAGTGACTCAGATGAAACCTGATCACATTGTTCTTTGAATCCACTTCCTCTCTGGCCTCTATTCTATGTTCAGTTCAATCAGGAACTATCCTGTTCCTGTATGGGTTGCGCGTGACACAGCATATACTGTATATGTACATATACGTGTATAAAATATACAGAGAGAGAGTACATATATGTATGTAAGGGTGGGTGATGTGACCCAAATCTTATATCACGATGTAAATAATTTCATTTCACGGTAACACACACACACACACACACATATATATATATATATATATATATATATATATATATATATATATATATATACACACACACCATAGAAATTTCATAATTCTTGTCAACAGTGTCAATATCGCAAAACAAATACTAGCCTAAATTAAAAAAAATCCTCAAGCTCACTGAAGACAAGTTAACAGCGATTAAATAACAATATGAAACTAATTACTAGCAATAGGACAAAAAAAAACTATAGTACAACAAATAAATAAGAAATGCTACATACATTGTATAAAGTAATCAAATAAAACACTGCATATTCGTCACTATGTGAAATTAAATATATATTTCTTCTTATTAAAGTTACAAAAGTGATTTGGTGAAGAGTAGAGGGAGATTTTCTCTTTTGTTGTCTGATTAACATGAATGACAGACAGGAATATTAGACTGCTGTCACTTTAAGAGCTGCCCGGTTCAAATATACTGTTACACGTGTGTTTTCTTTCTCAGCTGTTTGACCTAAATTACTATTTTTATGAGGATACTTGCAAAGACGGGCATTTTAACACATACAAGTGTGTATTTAACCGTTCAAGGCCTGTAAAGTCCATTCAGTACTCCCACACTCTACGAGCACCTTCTTCACATGCGCGCATCTCTCAGATAGCACACACATATAGCGAACTGAGCTCTCTTTCGCTGCTGATTGCATTTCAACGGCTTAAAATCACTGTTTTTGAAACTGCGATAAGAAACGATGGACCAAAATTTCTACCAGTTGACAAATTTCTATCGGTCAGTTCGTATATCGCCCAACCCATATGCATGTGTGAATTGATTGCTGTATACTTTTATTTTATCGCTTTTGATGTTACATTTTGATGTAAGGATGCTGAATTGGCATTTATGTTTAGCATTTATGTAGTAACATAGTCAGTTCTTAAAGATTCAGATATCTCCCTGCAGAACTAGCACCATTTCAGCAGAAAAGGTTGGCTGATGGAGGGATTTTGAGAAGATTGAATCAAGATTCACTGGAACACAAATTGGACTGAGGTGAAGAGGTGTCGTCTAAACGCCGATTACACAATAACTGCTCTTATTCTTATCCATTCCAAGACACACACACACCCACACACACTCCCTCACTCACTCACTCCAGGATTTAGTATCTCAGGTGTTAGATTATGCTCATATTACACAGACTGATTTCTCGGAAAGGTTTGAAATAATTAACTCGGATGAGAAGCGGAACCAAGAGCCTCTCAGACATCTTCATTAATATGGAAGTCACTTCTTTTTCAGAAGAAAATCTGCATTAGTGTTCTGTAAATTACATAGTAGCCATACTTGAGTATAAAACCCATTTGAACAGTGGGAGGTGGAGAACTAGAGACTGTTAGGATATGACTCACTGAAGTATTCATTTGCAGAATTATCTCTTTTTTCACTTCTGATGTACATTTAGGCTATGTACCATACCCATTTATTTACGGAGCGCAATGTGACCATCACAAGAGTAAATATGTTTTCTGGATTGGCTCAGTCTCTGTGACAAATAATAAGCTGATTAAAACGCTCTCATCAACTAACAAAGTTTGTGAATGAGACTATATGGCTTGTTTGTTTCACTCCCCTTAGTTTTATGTGGTAGAGAAGAATATACTGATAGGGAAACATGTTTGGTTGCAGGGTGTAGCATAGAAAAGTGTTCAAATATTAATCAGATATGAAGGTGGTGCCATTCTAAACACTGTGTATCACTCTCTCACACTCGGTCTGCTCCCTGCAAACAGATCCATATTGATCAGTGTGTACCGTATCTGTCTAGATCCGGATCGACCGCGCCATTGTGACATCAGTGCATCGGTCAGCACAGCGGAAACCATTAATGCAGAAGTGATTAAACTGCACTAACAGGCATTTGTTCTGCTTGAGTTACCAGTCTCAAAAATCAAGCTGATTTACTGATCAGCAGTCTGAACTCTGTCTGTTTGAAAACCAGGATTTTAGATGTAGTGGAAGCCACTTTTCTTATTCTCTTTCCATTCTTTTCTTTTAATTCATTAATGCATTCTTTGATTGTGATTCAGATCACAGATCAGTGAAAGAATTGACCAGACTGAATTTTGAACTAGTTTGACTGATTCAATGAAAAGAACTGAATCATGGAAAGATTCATTTGTAAATCGGACACTATTACATGCCCTTGTTGTCTTATCTTTCCGCCTTTCTCCTTCTAATTCTTTCTTTCTTTTTCTTTCTTTCTTTCTTTCTTACTGCTTTCTCACTTTTTTACATCTTTCTTTCTCCTATTATTCTTCCATTCATACTTTTCTTTTTTCTTTCCCTTGTTTTCTTCCTTTACTTTCGCCCTTTATTATTCCTCTTTTTCATCATTTTTCTTTTTCTTTCTTTCTTTCTTTCTTTCTTTCTTTCTTTCTTTCTTTCTTTCTTTCTCTCTCTCTGTCTTTGTCTTTCTGTCTTTTTCTTTTTTTACTGATTTCTTACTTTTTTACCTTTTATATTCTATTATTATTTCATTCATTCTTTTATTGTCCCTTTCCATCATCTTTTGTTTTCTACCTTTCATCCTTTTTATTATTCCTTTTCTTTTTACCTTTTTCTTTATTGAGCTCCTATTATTCTTCCAATAATTCTTTTCTTTTTCCTTTCCTTTCTTTCGGTCTCATTTTTCTTTCTTTTCCTTTGCTGCTTCCTCACTTTATCTTTCTTTTTTACTCATATTATTCGATCATTACTTTCTTTTCTTTTGTCCTTTTTAGTTCTCTTTTTTTCCTTATCCTTCCATTTTTTTCTTTGCTTCTTTTGTTCTTTCTTTCCTCCTTTCTTCCTTTGACAGCATTATGCATTGAGAATTAATATATTCTTTCTTAGTAATTATATACTCCCAACTTTTAATATTCTCAAGAGTTCTGCTCCTTTGGTTTTGGCTGTGTATTGGCTTGCAGTGTGTGTGTGTGAGGGAGAGAGAGAGAGAGAGAGAATATCAGTGTCTTCGTTAGTTCAAGTGTGAGAGATCGACAACTGGCCCTGAAGGCTCTCCAAGGCCCGTCTGCTTTTATCAACCTACAGTCATATGAAGGTCTCTCTCTGACCTTTTACCAAGGACCCTCGATGCATTATAACAAGGCCAGTGTTTCATTTGAGCTCTCATTTTTTTTTTCTTTATCTTTCTGTTGGTTTCTTTCAGCCATCACCCTGATAAAGAGGCTCTCAGTGCTTTAAAATGACATAAGTGTTCAAAGAATTCAGAAATGTCTCCATTAGCAAGATCTTCATTGCACTGAGAGAAAATAGACTCTGCAATTATCCAGGAGTATCTCATGTGTGACAGGCAACCTGAGGAGGTCAAAAACACTTATTAACTTCAAACTGTGTGAGTGTGCGTCACGTCTGCCTTCTGTGTTTGTTGTCTTTGTTCAGTGGCAGCTAGGAACGCTAAATAAGGCATTCTTTATTTATTTGTGCAGAAAAATGTTTACTCATGTTAATTTCTTGCATTTCTCATTTGTTAACTATTAGTAGTTTAAATATATAAAACGCATAACAAGCCTCTCGGGATATCTATTTGGTTATTAGGCAGCTGAAATCACCAGCATGTATTGTGATTAGCATTAACCAAACCAAACTAGCAGCACAATGCATTCTGGTCTCATTTTTCAGCATGACAGTAAAATGAATGCTTACAGTTGAGTATAAACAAATAGTATAAAATAAAGTAAAGCACAATAAATAGACAATTTAGCTTGGATGGATGGAAGTGCAACACCAGCAGTGATGTGCATTGGCCAGGAAAAAGGGGGGAAAAGCCCCTGGCCTCCTTCCAAAAAGCCTGAAAAAGAGAAGCCAGAGAGAGGGAGGATGAGGGAGAGCAGAGAGAGGAACAGCATCTGCTTCGCGCCTCAGTAGTTTTAAAAAAAAAACAAGTGGAGGGAAAAAACGCTGGATGCCAGTGACTGCGAGTACACCTGTCTGGGTGTCGCCATGGCAACCTAATTAGAAGGCCAATAGGATGAAGGCAGGGTCTGGTTAGAGACGCCACAGACAGGAGCTCAAAAACAGTTCAGCGGTGAAGATTAGAACGAGACTGCAGAAAGATCGCTTCAGCTGGGCTGATTTGAGAAGAGAGAAAGATGATCCGTCTTCACCTGTCAGCATCACAGCCCGGCCTTGTCTTTTTAAGCCATTTTTACTATTGCTTTTTTACTATTTCTTATTTTAAATTTTACTTTTTAAAATAAATTTATAATATTTGTTTTTTTTTTATAAAATTAAAAAAATTAAATTAAATTTATAATTTTTTAAAGTTTATAATTTGACTCATTAACCCATAGGCCTATTTACTATTGCTTTCATTATTTTATTTATGCTTTTCAATTATTGTTTATTAAAATATTTTTCTTTCTAATTTAATTATATATTATTTCATTTATTTTTTTTGTCTTTAACCCATATTTGCTATTGCTTTTTATTATTTTCATTACTATTTTACATACTTTTTTGTACTTTTTAAAAATATATTTTCAGTTGTCTTATTAATGTATTTTTGTATTTTTGTCTAACCCATATTTTGTTACTTACTTTTTTTTATTGTTTACATTATTCATATTTTATTTTTTGTCTTTAACCCATGTTTACTGATAATGTTTAATTATTTTTATATTCCTGCTTCATATTTTATACTTTGTATATTTTCAGTTATTGTTTTATTAACATATTAATTGATTTTTGTCTTACCTGTATTTAGTTTCTTTATTATTTTTTTAAAAATTAGATTTTTTTTGTCTTTAATCCAAATTTTATTACCAAATTTACTATTTCATTTTCGTTATTTTTACTTTATTTACTTACTTAGTTAATGGTTTATTTATTATGTTTTTGCTGTCATATTTTTTTTAAAGATATTTTGTTATTATTTGTTTTATTGCTTGCAGCTAACATGCAGCACAAATGTAATGTTATTTACCATGCAATCAAAGCAGGCTCAAACTGAAAGTGAGAGGGATCTCTCTCAGAGAGATGGACCAGAACAAAGGTCTCTGTCTTTCACTTCCAAGCCCCCTCTGTCTCGTTCTCTTTTGCTGTAAGCTCTCTCTGTCTGTCTGATAAGACAAGTGGTCTAAAAGCCTGGGGTTAAACACATTCTGTCCTCCTCTTCCAGAGACACTCACTGTTTAAACTGTAACCTTGTTAACCCAGGAATCCAGCTCTAGAACAGACACCTTTGTTCTAAAAAAAAGTATATATGATTAGTTTGTTAAACACAACAGACAGGAAAGGCATAGCTGAAAATAATTCAGTTTTAGTCCTGACTGTATGCATTATATACCCAGGATGGAAGAGATTGTTTCTATTTCATCTCAAGCAGTTTTATAGGAATGGTGGAGTTGTGTTGGAATTGCAGTGTGTGTCAGTGAGAAGTCAGTGAAGGTGAAACGGAAGGATCTCCCCCTCAGGCTGTTAGGGGGTCTCTTTGCTATAAACATTCCTTACATTCCTGCTGCTAATTGGATCAGAACCATGGAGTTCCTGGTGGAGAGCTCCTTTATTGTGCTTTTAGAGTCTTGCATGGATGGTGGTCTGTTTCTTCTCTCTTCTCTCTCACACGCTACTATTTGGTCTCTTGGTCTGTTTTTTCAGGGCACATGGTAGTTTCATCAGATTTTGGTTGCACGTGGGCGATACATTGAATATTTATGACATTATTAATAATAATAATAATAATAATAATAATAATATAAAAGAATTTGTTATTCTGTTGTTTTAAGTGAAACCTATTAAAATAATTTTCACAAAAATATTATTCTTTATCATTGTTAGTAGTAGTCATTGACGTAGTTATATGTTAGAAATAAAAAATTAATCTTATATTAATGTTTTTTGGGGGGTTTTTTTCAACTAAAGACTGGTTGGCTAGTTTTGCTGTTTTGTTTTTGTTTCGTTTCGCTTCGTTTCATTTTGTTTTGCTTTGATTTCCTTTGCTTTTGTTTTTGCTTTGCTTTTGCTTTTCTTTTTTGTTTTGCAGTTTTTTTTGTTTGATCACTTAAAAATTTCATGGACCTGAAATCATAAAGCACTTCTTTTCCACCCCCACAGCACATCAGCGAAAAGTAAATATTCTAGGTCGAAGGTTAAAGGCCAGGTCGTCCTAGACTCTCTCAGGAGGGCATCACATTATGAGAAGGATTTATGAAATCCTGCATTATTCCCTCTCTAGTCTCCGGTCCTGCCTTAGTCCCTCCTGGATCTTCAGTCATGCATAAACATAAAGAACTGCATGCAACAATAAGCTCTAGCTTTATTAAAGCCTCTGCTCCATCTGCACTCATGTATCACTGCTGTCTATCTCTCCAACCAGAACTCTCTTTCCTGTGGAGTCCATCTGCAATTTTCAGTGTTTTTTTCTTAATGTGCGCCTTTTTAAATTGCACAGCAACTCTGCTCATTTCAGGTTTGTCTGTCATTCTTTGTCAGATTTAGGATTGATTATCTTTCTGCTAATATTTCACAGATTCGATCTTTCATTCTGACACAATTATCTGTTAAGACCTTGTTTAACAAATGAATTGTTGCATTACAAGGTGGTAACACAAGATGCTTGTTTTGGCGTGTGTGAAAACACAGATGTTGTAATCTTCAGGCTACTGATTTCCCCATGATACCCATCACAATTCACATCCTCACTGCTTTTTAATGACACCCAAGAGGTCACGCAGGGTTCCTTCAGTGTGTTGGTTTAGTGCTTGCTCTGTCCTTGCACATTTGGCAGATCTTAAACCTGCCAGGAGTCTTTCCTCCTGCTAGCATCTCAACATGTTATTAATCACCCACTCTGAAGGGAAACACCTGTGCGGGTTTAAGATAGCTAGTTTACAAGACCCCAGCTAGATCCCAGGACCTGCAGGGGGTCGACACATCCTTGCTGACTTATTTACCACATTTCCAAGATTCTTGCGGTTCCTCATCTACTTGAAGCACTACTCACGTTTTCTTCATAAAAATCTCCTTTTCCTCTCCTTTTCCTCCTTTCCTCCTCTCTCTCGCTCTCTCTCTCTCTCACATACACTGCCGTCTTTATCTGTGTCTCTTCCTCCCACATCCAAAGACGGAAGAATCGCCGCTCTCTTGTTAGTCACGCTCCCTCAGCTGTTACAGCTAGCGTGTGGCAGCGAGCGCTAGGAATAAGGTGGAATTTACATTCATCCTAGTGAAAGCAGTTGGGCCGCCTTTGATAGTCAGAGAAATCTAGTTGAAATCCTCCACCTCACTCATACTTTAACAGGTTTGATGCTGTCACGGGTGAAATTTACACTTACTGCTTGTCACTGCACTCTAGGCAGAGCGCTGCCTCCGCTCACATTCAAAAAGACACAGGGAGACCCTCTTACTTCTTGGTCCCTATGCACTACATCATATTTGTGTATATTCACAGATCAAAGTAAAAATAGCTTGTTTTCTTGTTTGGAAGAATTCTGTAAAGGATCATTTATCAGATGTCTTTGGCTTTTCATGGAATTTTATTATAATTTTAATGTGAAAACCTTTGTTTTTAATTTATTAAATGAATGTCACTGTCAGAACTTAATTGCATATATGACCCTGAACCACTTTTTTTTAAAATGAATAAATAAGCTTTCCATTGTTTGTTAGGATAGGACAATATTTGGCCGAGATACAACTACTTGAATATCTGAAATCTGACAGTGCAACAAAATCAAAATATTGAGAAAATCACCTTTAAAGTTGTCCAAATGAAGTTCTTAGCAATGCATATTATTAATCAAAAATTAAGTTTTGATATATTTATGGTAGGAAATTTACAAAATATCTTCATGGAACATGATCTTTACTTAATATCCTAATGATTTTTGGCATAAAAGAAAAATCGATCATTTTGATGCATACAGTGTATTGTTGGCTGTTGCTACAAATATACCTGTGCTACTTATGACTGGTTTTGTGGTCCAGGCTCACACATTTTAGCCTGCTTACTGTCAACAATTTATCAGTTTCCACAAAAATATTAAGCAGCACAAATGTTTTTAACATTCATAATAAGAAGAAATTATTCTTAAGCACCAAGTCAGCTTATTAGAATGATTTCAGAAGGATCATGTGACTGAAGCCGTAATTCAGCTTTGCATCACAGGAATGACTGAAAAAAGTTAAGTTATTTTCAGTTGTAATATTTCACAATATTACTGTTTTTACTGTTTTTGACCAAATAAATACAGTCTTGGTAAGCATTTCTTTCAGAGAAAAAAAAAATCATACCAACTCCAAACTTTTGAATGGCATTTTATAATGGTGAACAAACTCAACTAATGTGATTCATACAGAACTCTCAGAAGACTATATTAGCTTTCCAGCTACTTCCAAGACAAGAGTCTTTTAAATCAAGATTAAAAACAGTCACTGACACCATTGCATGAAAGTTAAGCTTTTCTGTTACGAGGAGGGGCTCTGCCAGATTGCTAAATTTAGATCTTGTTGTTTCTTCACCTAAGGCATTTTTAACACCACACATGAAAGGCCATATTAACAGATTCACCCTGGTTTGTTGCAACAAGGCGTTCCAGATGAGTTAAGTTTATAGCTACGCTTTGGGGTTTCATTTTGTGTAGATTCATTACCATAAGGATGTAAATGTGGACCTCTCTTTGTGTAAATTAGTTTTAATGATGAAGTTTCAAATCAGAGTTTGTAGTAATTCTCAGTGGCTCACTTCAGTTAACTGTGGTATAATTTGTGGTACATTGGTAAAATAAATGGTCAGTGTTGTAACGCAGAATTTACTTGGGTTTTCTGTATTGAGCCGTGAAGGTTCGCTTTCATCTTGTGTGTGTACGTTGTGAAACAGTCCAAAGAAATGTTTTCATTTATGTGTCCATTTTAATTTCATTTTATTCATGTTTTAAGTACAAGTTTTTTGTTTTTAAAGGTATAGTTCACCCAGAAATGAAAATTGTCATTAATTGCTCACCCTCAATGTCGTTCCAAATCCTAAAGACCTTCGATCATCTTCAGAACACAAATTAAGATATTGTTGATGTAATGGGAGAGCTTTCTAACCCTCCATAGACACCACTGATGTCACATGGATCATTTTAAAGATATCGTTACTATCTTTCTTGGCCTTGAACGTGGTAGTTGTGTTACTGTCTATGCAGGGTGTTCCAATTGTGTTCCAAAGATGAACGAAGGTCTTATGGGTTTGGAACAACATGAGGGTGAATAATTGATGACAGAATTTATATTTTTGGGTAAACTATCTCTTTAAGCTGTTTCTTAACAGTTGTGATGTGTCAGCAGAACATGTGGCAGCTGACCACAGAGAAACAGAGTGATTGTCCTGGAAAGCAACTTGTTAAAAAAACAACCAGGCCTACCAACCCTCGAATAGCATGTCAGCAGAATTACATATTTTGATCCAAGATAAAATCATGCCACTACATATACAGTGGGCAGGTTCAAAATGACTTTAGTGTTGTGGATCAAATACTTGTAATCATAATCATTCTGGTGCCATCGATATGTCAGTGTGTCATCTTTGTGTGGTCAGAAAAGGTAATGTTTTCCTTTGTGTGTGAGAGAAAGTTTTATGTGTGTACATAAATGCCCACACTGAATTGTCAAAAATGCGTTTCTTTGTCCAAGTTTTTTGTACTCAGCTCTTACAGAGAAATGGATTTTCAAGTGGACCGTCTCCAGGATGACAGACTAGAGTCATTTTGCACAGTCTGGTGCTTTTTGCTGACAAAAAACGAGGAGATTCAGTTCCCAACCCACACTCAGAATCAGCGAGCATCCCTGATGAAATTAAACCAGTCTGGAACATATTCACCTGGCCTGTCCTGGTCGTGTCACCTTTAGATGGTTGTCAGGGGTACTAGTGCGTTAAACCGTTGGAGGTTGGATGCTCTGGTGAGGTGAGAGAACCCTGTGGCAAGAGTCAGCAACGGTTCTGCATCAATAATGCAGCAATGCTCCACTTCCCTAGTTTAAACACACCATTTGGCGGGTGGCACTGGGAGTGAAATGTCTTAGGTAGCCACCATCTTGATTGAAATGGCTTTCTCTATGTGCATGTGTGAGAATGAGAGCATCTTTGCATCAGCAAACAACATGGGGGTTAACACACTGATCCAAACCAACCACTGGAAGTTATTTTCTCCATTTTTCTGCCACTTCCTCTCTGTGAGTGTCTGAAAGAGGAAATAGTGCCCCCACAGCTGTTTTGTGTCTGGTCTGTCAGAATGGGTGACTGGTCTTTGTGCAGTCATCATATATTTGAGAGGCTGATTTGCATGTGGAGTCGTGTCAGACGGAGAGTTGTGACGGCTCCATAGTGAGCTGTCAGCCCGAGGAGGAGTCTTCCAGCTTGCTCTGTCTTCAGCTCTGACCTCGAACTCCAGACTCTCCAGCGGGCCCGTTCATTGCGTCTCTCTCAAGAGCCACATTTCCTTTCCCATGTCTCAGTGGGAGAGAGCAGGGTTTTAACCTCAATAATGAGATTTTTAATGAAGTTGTGAATTGTTTTAATGTATTTGTTAAGTGTGCTTGATTCTACAATGGATTTAGATGAATGATTTTGGAACGAACCTCCCCATTCAGGGTAGCATTCCCCCCAATATTCACATTAGTATTATTGTTTTTCAATCGCTGTTCTTAGACTATTACATTTGTAGTTATATTCTTGGTACAGGATTTTTGTGTTACTCTTTAAACAGACTCTAGCTAAGACACTGTGTAAAGTTGCAAAAAAAGGTCAAGGTCAGCTCTGTATTTTTACAGGGCCTTAGGATTAGTCAGTCATTTAGGCAAACCACCAGTTAGTTGATTTCGAAAATGTATTTTTACAAATGTATACTCTTGCTGACACTGAAGTTTTGTAGTACAAGAGGATTAAACAAATACTTACAAACAACAGGCGCCAGATTCCTACGCTTCCCGTTGACTTTGCCAAAGCAGACTTCCACACAAACACACAATCTAAAATGCTTCTACTCGAGCTGGCCTCAACTGAGTCTTGATTCAATTATGAACGACTTTTATAAAAGAGACTTGTGTTCAATAGCTTAATTTATGAGTCTGCACACTGCAGCAGTCCAAGCTCATAGTATGACCCTCAGTTACTTTGTGAGGTGCCCCAAGTCTCAGTACTGGGTCCATTCTCATTAATAATGTGGCTATTTCGGTGTGTGTGTTATTAGTATTGACCGGCCTTGCAGAGAGCAGGCAGCCAGTTATTGGCTGGGATTTGGATCTGCCGTGTGTGTGTGTGTTGATGGGGCCCCGAGTTTAATCACTGTCGAAACATGAGAGTTATTAAAACGGGAAGCCTTGGCACTGCAAAGGGATCTTGGATGTCTCTCAGGCTCACTAATGATTATAAGCCTGCAGCTTTGTCACCAAATAGTGAGAAAGGAAGAGAGAATATGAAGATTTGAAGATACGGAAAAGACATTAAAATTCAAATGATTCTATTAATTTAGATGGAGAATTAAAGAAAAGATCAACAAAAATAAGTCAGAAGTCAGAAAATCATTTTAGCAATGAGCTCAAAATCTCAAATTCTGATCTCACATGACTGAGTGTTCTTGTTAACTGTCCTGTGCTTTCTGTAAGGGCCTATTTAATACATGCACACTGCCACCATGTGGTCAGTAAGGGCACTGCATGTACAGTGAAAGGGCATTTGAGTGCACAGTGTTGGCTGGATTGCCGCCTCTTGGCCAGAGGAAAGATGATTGCACAGTGTATCTCAGCACCCAGTGTTACCTTGGGAAGTGCCATGTGGGTCACCAGCAATGAATTTCAGCATCGCCCACTGTTTTTGAATAATCAGTGATTTCATGCCGTTTTCGAATGTGCAACCGACTCTTGGGCACTTTGGAGGGAATCTGTTTCCTTGGCATGTTTGGTCACAGGGGTGTGAAGAGGTAATGTAGGGTGAAGCACAGCTGGAGCAGGTGGTGACGGGGGGTGTTGAATTTGTAACTGAGAGCTAAATCTCTCTGTCGTCAGTTTGGTCGAGATTAATCTGTTGAAAACCACCTGCTAGTTTGTTGGCAGTGCTTGGTCTTCCTCCCACTCCACAAATCCTTTGCTTGGTTCCGACAAAACACACTTTTCCCTGTGGCTTGTGTCTCTGTAGCATTCTCAGAGTGGCAGAACGCTCTGGAAAAGATATTTTTGTGTATTTTCAGGAAAGGTCCCTATAGTGTGCATGTAAGCAGCATAAGAACTGAGTATTTTTCTTGAGGTGGTTTCATCACCTTCATTATCTGACTGCTCTCACCTCAATACAGCCTTTCACTAAAAGATTCTGAGCCATGCCTGTTATTTCACTTAGTTCAGCTCCATATAATGGTTGTTAAAGATTTTTGCAGCTGTATGGGTATAAGGATTTTTTCCTTCTTTTGTTAAATAGGGAAGTGTGCATGAGCGCATACATGATTTTGTATTGTGTGTGGTAAAAAAAAAAGCCCACTTTTGTGAACATTTTTGAGTGATGACAAAAGAATCACTTAATCGGAGTTTTGAATCGATTCATTGAAACTTACCATTGACCAAGTATTTTGTATTTTTATCTATCCATTAACAAATATATATTGAATCATTAATTGGAACGGATTCATCTGATTGCATTTTAGCAGATGCTTTTATCCAACATGAGTTGATATGTGCTAGGTAAACCTAATAAGTGCTTGTTTTGTTTTGTTGTTGTTGTTGTTTTTTAATTAGCATGTGCAATTTATTTTTTGTATAAAAATAAACTATTATACATTTTAAATGCATATTATACCAAATGTATTTTATAAAAAATAGTATACCAAATATCCACTGTATACGCATCCAGACCTGGAATGTTCCTAGTTCCTTATATTCCTGTCCCCTTTTTTTTTTTTTTTTTTTTTTTTGTGCATCTACAATGATGTTTCAAGGTCCATAAATCAAAGGGATATCTAAACAGACAGGATGTGAAGTGGTGGGAAAGGATTAAGACCGTGGTGCCCCAGGGCATGCTGGGAAGACTCTGAGCAAAGGCATTTATTGAGTCATGGTTTACACCTCTTACATCCTGTCTTTTGAAAGAAAGTATTAATTGTAGGATAAAGTGGTAGACATGTAGACTGCCTCAATACAGGTTGCATTGTGATGATGATTTTCCTTTGTTCCACTGTGAATGTTTTGTTGACGATATTAGCAGTTTACTGTAGCTTCAGCAGCAAAGGTCATGGGTTCAATTCCCATGCAATGAAAGTCACTTTTGATAGTCTGCCAAATGCTTAAATGTAAATATTATCATAATCCTTGTATATGGTTGGCTTGTTTTGTGACTAATGGAGTTCTCTTATCTTGTTTCCTGCAGAAAGTTCTACTACATCACTCTACTGAGAGACCCTGTTTCCCGCTACCTTAGCGAATGGAGGCACGTCCAGCGGGGGGCAACGTGGAAGACGTCCCTGCACATGTGCGACGGACGGACACCAACGCCCGAAGAGTTGCCGCCCTGCTACGAGGGCTCAGACTGGTCAGGGTGCACTTTGCAGCAGTTCATGGACTGCCCCTACAACCTCGCCAATAACCGCCAAGTACGTATGCTGGCCGACCTCAGCCTGGTTGGATGCTACAACCTCTCCACAGTTCCTGAGAAGAGGCGATCACAGCTGCTGCTCGAATCGGCCAAGAAAAACCTACGAGACATGGCTTTCTTCGGCCTGACGGAGTTCCAGCGGAAGACGCAGTACTTGTTCGAGCGCACCTTTCCATCTCGTCTATCCGGCCCCCATGCAGTACAACAGCACGCGGGCGGCCGGCGTGGACCTGGAAAACGACACGATACAGCGCATCGAGGAGCTCAACGACCTGGACATGAAGCTGTATGACTACGCCAAAGACCTGTTTCAGCAGCGCTACCAATACAAGCACATGCTGGACCGCCGGGAGCAGAGACTACTGAGAGGACAGGCGTCTTTCCACAGCCCGTTCCGAGAGGACGGAGCCGGAGGAGAGGGTACGGCACGCCTGCCAACCGAGGACTACATGAATCACATCATCAACGGATGGTAACCGCCCACCCCTCTCCAGAGAGACCAAAAAAGAGACACAGTAACAAGGAGAGGGGGAATAAACAGACCCAAGTGGAATGTCCATTCCCAGATGGGAGAGTTCAACGTTCCATCTTTGGGTGGGAATATGGGACCAGGGAGCGTTCAAGAAATAAGTCTGTGAGCGTTTCGCTTAGTGCCGCATCTCAATGTCTTTTTTAAACAAAATTTACGGCATATCATTAATATTAAATTATCGATTTTTTTTGTTTGTGCCACAAAGTTTTTCTTCGACCTCCGTGCTGCAGTGTTTCTCAAAAAGAGTGACTGAAACAAACAGGTTTTAATATCTGATTCACATGAATATCTGAGAATCCGAACTCTTTAGGAAAATATAAAGATTGTTTTTATATACATAAATATGTATAAAGCTTAGATTGCCTTTTTTTAAACCTGGTGTGAAGTGGATGGAGCCAGTCACAAGTGGTTGGAAATTACTAACAGGTGTTGTGAGTATGATTTTATAGATATATCTTAATATATATATATATAACACAAAAGAGTCCCATTTTCCATGAGTGTTTTTATCGTTTTTTCCCTTTGAGTGTCGATTCCCAAACAGATTCCCATAAGCCCTGGAGATTGTATTGGAAAGCCATTCCTGACAGACGTATCCAACTGTAGTACTGACACCCAAAAAACGATTACGCCAACATGTTTCGTTTGCTTTTTAAGCATGTGCTAATTTATACAGTATGCACTGTATGTGTTTGTTTTTGCACATTTGCTGTGATCCTTTTACCCATAATGCAGTGCAGTATGCCCACATTTTGCATTGTAAATCACGTACCTTGAATGAACAAAACCCTTCTCTTCATTTACCGATCAGGATTAACATCACCATTTGCCCTTGTTAATTGTTACGTTTGCGCGCATGTAAAACGTGTTAATTGAACTTGCACTGAGCATGCTGGGGCTTGACATCCTTCACAGATAGTTCTCGTTTGGCTCTGTGTCTACGGAGACTCCTTAACTCGCATCTTCACACTTCCCTCCAGCTTAAACTCAAAATAAACAGACTGCTATTGAAGCCATGTTTAGAGCCATGTTAAAAATGCTTATGGGAAAAGAGTGAAGAATGGATCATATGTTCCGTCTGTCTCTCTCAGTCAGAATATGGAGATCAATGCTGATTAAAATCAAGAGACTAGTGAGGAAAGTGTGACCGTTGCTGTATGTGTGTGTGAGTGCGTGTGTGTACGTTAATGTGTACAAGTGTATACTGGATATATTTGAGGTGTCTTGAGTTTGCTTCCCAGCAATGTTCATTACTGTGAGTATTTCTGTTATTCATGACACCTGGATCTTTAAAATTACCAATAAAAATATATTTCCCATTTTTAAAGCATGGTCAGTTTGGTCATTTTTACTTAAATGTGCTGTTGTGTTAAATGTTTTTTCTTTCCTCTAAAGTACTTACTTCAGTCTTCAGTGTCACATGTTCCTTCTGAAATAATATCCTGATTTGCTGCTTATAAAACATCTCTAAATAAATAATTCTAATAATAACGGTGTTGAATTTTTTGTGGAAACCTTGAATCCTTTTTTCAGGATTCTTTGATGAATAGAAAGTTCAAAAGACCAACACTGATTTGAAATGGAAATCTTTTGTCATTTTTGATCGTTAATGCATCCTTGCTGAGTAAAATTAATTTCTTAAAAAAAAAAAATAAAATCTTACACCAAGTATTTGAATGGTAGTCTAATATACTGGTAGTGTAAATATAAGTAGGTTTATGAACCTTGTTATTCAGGTCATTTTTTATTGCATTGTAGCATACCTTGATGATGTTTTAGGATTGTGTGGATAACACTGTGCTCTAATATTTACAGTAGCATTTGAATTCTGGATGATATAACATCATATAATTACATTCACTTACGACTCTGTTTATAACCTGAACACTCTGAAATTCAGCCCTTAAAACACTTTAATCTCAGGAAACCCAACAGCTCTGTGTGAATGTGTTGGAACAATCACAGGTTTCCGCCCTGTGTCTTACAAAACAGTGTTTCTGTTGTTTGAGTTAATCAGCAGCTCTCTCCTGAGTGTTAATTATCTTTTAGAGGGTGTGTGTGTGTTCAGTGTCCCAGGAACAGTCTCGATGTTATGACACATTTCCTGTGGAGGACAATTTTGTCATTACTTTTTGCCTGACTCAACAGTTTTCAATGACAAACAATAAGATCATCTCAAAAGAGTCATTCAGAATATCTATATTCATAAAGTGTCATATTTCAGTACAGCAATCTTACCAGGTCAATAAGAATTTGTTGCGATTCTGATTCTGTACAATTTATAACAACTGTACCTTTAAAAAAATGGTCTTTTTCTCAGGTGGCCAAACCTGTGCGTCTTTCTTCACCTCTATGTCACAGTTTGTGTCCCCCTGAGAATGGAGCTGAAATCATCTGCTGTTCCTCTGAGAGCTTCATCTGATGACACTGCTCTGCTGTAACCACAGAGATCCAGCCCAGCAGAAGCTCAGGGATGGCCACTTATCTCACTTGTTTTTATTGTTCTTTGTGAGACTGGTGGGATTGGCTTTTGTGTTGTGTTCGAAACTAAAGACCAACATGGACTTTAAAGGTTTACAAGGAACACAATATTGCATCACAGCCTAAAGTTTCATCACTCTCTTGCATATGTCCAATAAAAGGGCAGTCAGTTTTGAATGCAAAATATAACTACTCATAAAATAATCAACATTTAGTATAGTAATATAAATGATCACTTGGAAGAAGCTAGTCAACTCAGGCAGATGTTAACATGGATGTGACATCTGCTTGTCTTTAAAAACCATGAACAAAACTATGCTATGTATGAATAAAAAAAGATCCAGACTATATTAAATTATTAGAGGTTTGTTACTTAATTGGGTCACCACTTCAGGGCCAACATAAAATTCTTGAATATTGACAAAAAAACTATAGTATGGGACCATTAAACACAGTCATTTTAATGACAACAGATCTCAGGATATTAAAATAAATAAATGAATAACTGCTGGAGCTGTGGCACAGTGTTCACAACACACACTTTCCACTGTGCTCATGGGTACACAGGTGTGAATCTGGCCTACATCATGTTCCAATACCATTCATCAAAAAAAAAAAGGCTAAAGCTACAGCACCAAATTAAAAGTCATCATGTCATCATGATCAGTCAGATAAATCAATAGTGATCAGGGACTAGTAGTAAAGTAGAGTGCGGGGACTGATATTAAAGTGAATGTAAGGGTGTACAGTCTTCACACTGGAAGGAATATGGCAGCAGTGTGTGTTTTAGCCCCTTAAATCACATTTGCCTTGTTTTCCTTATCATAAGTGTGTCAGCTGCACCCCAACAAGAGATTGAATTTTCTCACACACAGCTTTTGTTTCAGCTTGAAATCTACTACAGAACATAAGACTACAGATCATATCACTTCTCTCCATCCAACACAACCAACCAAAATCTGATTCAAGCCATTAGTTTAACTGAATCATATATTTAGGCTTGAGTGGTTCTGCATGTTCTGCACACGTACCTGTATAAAGTCAAGAAAATGTACTAAAGCTGTTAGTTCAGAATCACATGTGCCTGAAAAGTGGACTGCTACATGGCCTAACCACCAGACCCACCAGCGATTATTCTTTTCATTTCAAGCCAACACGGAAAAAGCTATGCTCTTCATAGACACTAGAGAGCACTAGAGGGCAAATAATGGCATTGATCTAATGCAAGCTAGGTTTGTTGTTTTCTATTTAATGTTACTCTTTTATCTGTGCAGATATGTTTGTGTTGATACAACATCTGTGTGTATCTGTTTATGTCAGTCTGTGAATATATTTGAGTCGGAAAGCGTCCAAACTCCCACACTATCAGAGTATTTACTGAACTTACTTCTCGACTGTTGATTGTGTTCTTCAGGTCTGCAGGTGTATACTTTCCATTTGTTTTTCCATACTGTATCCACCATCTTGGCATTGTCCTCTGATCTGGATGTTATTTGGCCTGTAACATACAACATAAAACCAAAGCACACTTATTCAGATGCAGGGAGTGTGTATGGATTTGTGTGATGTGAAAATGAAGACTTTCTGGTGTGAAATGAATTTAGCCTTCATGGCCACAAGACTCTAAATGGACATTCACATTATTAGATGAGTTCAATTTCTGCTCAAATAATGACAATTATCTGTGCTTGTAAGTGCTGAATGTCCATAAGATGGAGCTGTAGGTTTAGTTTTGTCACATGCTCCTTGTCCTTTTGTTTGTGATTAATTTTCAGCAGTGGAGAGTGTTTAACAGGATGGCAATCATCACAGAGATACACAATGAGACACAAGAAAATGATTAAAAATACACATTTATTTTTCTTTCATTAATTTTTTTCTTTGTGACACAGACTGTCAAGTTCTTCACTGACCTTGGTTACCCAGAACAGTAAATTTTGATTTAAAAAAAAATATTTAAAACTTTAAAAGTCAATATTTCAAATACTTTTTTTAAATTTATTTATTTATTTATTTTTTGGCCTTAAAAAATATTTCAGATTTAATAAAAAATACATAAAATAATAAAAAATAAAGCAATTCTGGAACATAAAAGTGTCCAAACATTTGTGTCAGATGGCTCTTTCAAAGAATGCCCTTGAATGAGGAAATACTTTTTGTCTGCTTTGAGTTTTCACGTGCTAAAACATCTGCCATTTTAAAGCAACTGCATTTAGTGAGGTATTAAAATGTCTCATGATGATCTGACCGAACGAATCGAAAGCGTCGTTTACGATTAAATGATTCACTACATTGAATCGGACTTGCTACATAATAATAAGAAGGTGAGGATCTTTAAGCATGAACCGACTCACTAGAATCAATCACTTTGCATCACGACATTAGCTAGATTAGCGTTTGTTCAAAGTTGGCTTAGATATGTGGAAACGATCCAAAGTTCTGCTAATTTGAAAGCTATGAAGACTGTATTCATCCTTTGTGTCTTCCTAAGATGTAATTTTACTATCCTGATTTATTTTTATTTTTTTGTTACTCTGGCAACAATTCTGTGTGTATTCTTGTTTTTTTTCTTTTGCTTTGTCTTTGTGTATAATTGTAATTGTATTGCCTTAAGATTTGAATGTTTGTACTGTTTAATATAAAAAAAAAATAGCTAGAGTAGCGTTCAAGATGAAACGATTCATTCTAGTGAATCGTTTCATACTGAACGCTACACTAGCTACTATTTATCTTTTTTATCTTTTATTCTAAACACATGAGTGTAAACATTTATTCAAACAACAACCATACGAATTATTAATTCCTCAGTGTGCCGTGCACATGAATATCACATTTCAGTAAGTGTCTTCACACTTGCACACAAACTGATTCCACTGACCTTGTCATCTCCAAACACCATCTGGGTGAACAGGAGCTTCTCAAATCCCAAACTTTAATGGTTTTTCAGCCAGAACGACTGGGTTACTTCCAAGCCATATAACACACACTTCTTGGATCTTCCCTGCGATTTAGGCATGACAGGGTGATCTTTTCCTCGCTGCACAGAATGTAGCTTTTGTTCATTAAACCGCTGGGTAGGTGTTTTTGTCCCTGCAGCTCTTCTGACAGGTTCTAGCTGATTTCTGAGTCTGTGTGGAGATATATGCGTTTATAATAACGAGTAATAACGTGTAATTACTGCTTTCTGATGTCACGTGTAGTGTAGCTAACTACTTTTTCAAATTAGTAAGTTGTTCTTTAAATGACGTAGCCTACCTGTATAAGCGATATAGCTTTCCCAAAACTATTATATATGGTGCTTGTTCATTGCTAAAACTTCATGAACATTAGACAATGAAACATAAATTACATTTTATACACCTAAATTAGCAAGGCTGAAGATTTACACCTGCCACTGTGCGTTTTCCCATGAGCAAATAAATACCCAGTCCAACAGCAAAAGTTACTGCCGCTACCGCAAATCCACACTATTACCGTACACCTGCAAATGAATGTTGATCTCACGGCGTATTCACAAATGAGACTCCAGGATCCAAGACTTGAGCGTGAGAGCTAGTGAAAGAGGATGGCAAGAGAAAGATACTGATACACATACCTATATCTTTCCTCAACAACTCCACTATCTCTGGTGTCTCTGTTTGTAAACCTGCTGTGCTAATGACTCCTGCTGAAACTAATGAGGAATAAGACACAGGAAGATTGATCAGCACTGATTGTGCTTATCAAACACTATTGGATTAATGTGGTCCATTCAGCTGCCCACATCTGCAACATGCAGGCCCACTTATTTACAAGGAATTTCAGGACATAATACATCCATTTTGACAAACCTTTCTGTATGCACATTGGATAGTGATTTAAATATCATCTTGCCACATTGGGTGACTGATAATGCTTTTATGTAAATGTTAACAAGCATGAAACAAGCGGCCAGCATGAGTGCAATTAGCATACTCAAAGTAAAAACATTTTATGAAGAAAATATGAGTGACATTTACATGCAAAAAGCTATTACCATGAAGCGAGAGTGTTGCATGTGGTTTCCAGGGTGTTAGTTCATGGTTACTAAGGTGTTTTGAGTGTTTTTAGCGTTTGATATGAGGTTTCTGTGGTGTTACTTACTGGCAAAAGTCTGAAGTGAAATATTGTGGCCCTTAGGCCCCATATACACATAACCAAGAATATATAATTAGGCTGGAGCCCATGTTAACAATTCAAGCTCTATTATAGAATACTGGCATAAATATGTGACAGGATAATAGTGCCAAAACATTGGTAAAATCCTTCTTTTGGCCTAGGCTGGCAGTGGCTGATATATTCTGGTCAAATGTGTAATAGTGCTGTAAGAGCTCCCTTCAGCACTTACCTCTGAATTCAGACCTGCATTACTCACATTTCAATTACAGATCACATTACTCCCATCATACCTCTCTAGAATACCAATTCATGGGATGATTACCTTTCTTCCTCCCTATCATCTGGAGAAAAATGAGACTTTCAGACTGAACAGCTACTCGTGGAGTTTCTTGTCTCCTGAGTGTTGAATGGTTTAGCATTTAGATAGCAGCCATGAAAGAAATTAAAGATGAGGGAACGAATGAGAGAGAGAGAGAGAGAGAGAGAGAGAGATGTATGTTCTGTTAGGGATTTTATACCTAGTGCCTCATTCTGACTGAATCTCAACAAGAACTGAATTACAATGAAACCCACAAAATAAGATTCATGTAAAATTGTGTAACTTTACAGTATCAAGAACAGGATTATGGGTTTTTGTGCAAAGATAAACACATACCTTTGAACTTGGTCAGTCTGTTGAATGTAATTGGATCTATGGACCTATATATAAAAAATATAAAATGTCAATAAAAATTATATATATAATGTATATTGAATATATAGCTATTTTTGATCAAATAAATGCAGCCTTGGTGAGCAAACTTTTCAAATTACCAAATTTGTGAATTTTAAATATGCTTGCATGGTCGATCTTTGTCACCTTTATTTATTTATTTATTTATATAGTGCTTTTAACAATACAAATTGTGTCAAAGCAGCTTTACAGCATCAAATAGGAAAATAGTGTGTCAATAATGCAAAAGGACAATAGTAAACATTCAATTTTCAGTTAAAGGCAGTTCATCATTGAAATCAGTGAGGTCATCATCCAGCTCAGTTCAGTTTAAACAGTATCTGCGCAATCAAGTCGACGATATCCCTGGAAATTAAGTGTGCCCAACTAAGCAAACCAGAGGCGACAGTGGCAAGGAACCAAAACTCCATCGGTGACAGAATGGAGAAAAAAAACCTTGGGAGAAACCGGGCTCAGTCGGGGGGCCAGTTCTCCTCTGGCCAGAAGAACCAGCAGTTTGCTCCATACTGCAGCAAAGTCAGATTGTGCAGAGGACTCATCTGTTTCCCATGGAATTTAATTTTTTTAAAGACATTCCTCTGCATCAAAAAATCTAAAAATTCACAGCATTACATGAGAAATATTAGTGAGTGACAACAAGAAACATGGCATTTCAAAGAGTTTCTCCTAGAAATTAAGGAACAAAAGAACAGACATTCTTGAAGACAACTGCTACTGAATAAAGGGTGAAGGAGGGTGTGCAGGGTTTCAGGAGTGTCGTCTATGCTGCATGCTGATGTTGATGGTGGTGGCAGGTCAGAAGATGAGTGTTCAGTGTGTGTGTGTGTGTGTGTGTGTGTGTGTGAAAACAGCAGGTGGGTGCATGTTGAGGTCAGGGTCAGCTCACTGTCTCTCAATGGAGAGCTTAAGTTTGCCTTTGGGGACTGAACAAATCTCTCCCGCACCCCCTTTACATTTTACATAACTCATTCATTCTGACGTGAAATGCCCTTCTGCGAGACACTGAAAGCATCTGACACTCTGCTACAGGTGTGGGCTTTGTCCGTTTGTGACATGCATTGTTATATTTCAGTAAGAATTACTAAGACATAGTTACTTAATCAGTAAATAATCATGAAATTCATGAAAGGCCAAAAATCTTTAAACAAATATGAACAAACTACAATTGTTTGGTTTCTTCAAAGCCAATGGAGTCCTGTTGAATCTGTGTTATCTGTGTCTTTGCCATGTTTTCACAAGGTTTTAAAATTGTACTTTGGACCAGTGGGGAATATTTGACCGTCATATCACCTCTGTGGTGAATTATTTACTTAATCTCACTTCACACCAAATTCTGCACTGCTTACAGATAAAGAAAGAACGTTTCTTCTTTTCATTCTTTCTTTTTGCTGCATGTTGCTGTGTACGTTTCTCTCTCAATCTGACATTGATGGTGCTGTCTTTGTTTTGTTTTATGCACACATGGTGTAGAATGTTATGGTAGAATATTATACATCTTAGTTCACATATCCATCCCATTTGCTTTTCTCCCTCAAGTATTTGTTTCTTACAGCTTGGTTGCTCTATTTAAAAAACAAAAAACAATAAAATAAGTAAATAACTCAACACAACTGAAATAAGAAGAATTAAAAATCTAGTAAGAACCAAGTAAGATCAAGCTGTCAAAATGAAAATCAAATTAAGTCATAAAGAACAAAAGTCAGGTTTTCCTTTAGGATTGGTAATAATGTCAAGAATGTTAATATCTACCATTAAATTTTTGAAAGTCAGAAAGGTTTTTTATTTATTTATTTATTTAATTTATTTATTTATTTATTTATTTGGAGACTGGCACTTACAGAGCCCATGCAGATTTGATGCAAATGTTTTATTGATCACAACAATGTTAATTTTTGAATAAAGGTTCCCAAAGTCGAGTTTTCACAACAACAATGAAGTACCATTTTTGGTACCCCAAAGAACCTTTCAGTGAACATTTCTTAAAAGAAAAATTATTTTCTTAGCGTGAAGAACATTTTAATAGTCTGAAGGATTTATTTCCACGATAAATAACCTTTTGTGCAGTGGAAAGGTTCTGTGGACATTAAAGGTTCTTAATGGTGCCATTAATGCCAGTAAAGAACCTGTAGGTTGAGTGTAGGTTGTAATATAACATTGCAATTCAGAATTAGATACAGTGATGTATGTCTTCATTGAATGAACCTACTAAATGTTCATTACAGAAAAATTTTCCCCCGTGTAAGGCACAAAGTAGATGTTCACTTTCAAATAGAAATCGCCTCCAATCTCAAAACTACTCATTAGACACCCACCTCCTCTCAAAAGGCATCTGTACATAACCACATCATCAAAACCCCCTGTAGATCAAATCATAAAACAAAAACCCAAACATTTTACACTACATCCCACATTTCGAACCCTTTTGTTGTTGTTGCCAATCCGTCCTTGCCTTTCACATGATGAATGTCAAAACTATTCCTGCAGCAACAAATTCCATCTTATCAATCTGTATTCCACATTGTGTTTAAGAAAACTATGGGACTGGTTTGTAAGTACTATAATCCGTGCAGGATGAAACATACACCTTGAAATGCTGAAGGGCAAGAAAAAGGTCAAAGCCCCATTTTCCATGGTGGAGTATTACTGTTGTGTAGAATTACACTTCTTTGAATATAATATATAACCACTTTTCCATACCAGCAGAATCTGTCTGCAAGAGATACCAGCACCTACAATGAAATAACAGGGGGATGATGGGACAGTGAATAAACACATGACTAGAAGGTGGACAGTTACTGGGATTGCTGATTTAATAATTGTTTTGGACAATAATAACAGCACTCATAAAAATACATAATTTGAAAACTAAACCATCATTCCTTTTATAATCAATCTGTACACTCTTAAAAATAAAGGCATTGATGGTTCTATGAAGAACCTTTAAAATCTATGGAACCTTTCCATTGTACAAGGTTCTTTATTGTGGGAGAAGGTTCTTCAGATTATTGAAATATTCTTCACACTAAGAAAAAGAAATGTTCTTTTAAGAACTGTTAACAGAAAGGTTCTACTGTATGTGGAAGCCAAAATGGTTCTAATGCATTGCTACAAAAACCCCCTCAGACATTTTTAATCAAGTTAGTGATATAGATTATGAACTTATTCTGAAATGTTCTGAAAAGAAGTTGGAAGGAAATGAAGCATAAAATGGAAGATTTACAACCACATTTATAAAACAATGAACTGATACTCTAATGGTTATTTTAGAAAACCACATGTGCTGTTTTAAGGCATGGGCGTATGCCAACTTTCCTACAAGATGGAAATTCAGCAGCAAGTGGCAATTGTCTTTGTTCAGTCATGATCTGACAAGCCCCCACGAAAATGGTTTTAAATTACAACATACACGAATAACCTGCAAAAAAGAGGTGAGCTGGATGACAGCAATTTTGTCAGCATGGTTCCTTCTCTGCGGTTCCTCACAGAGACCTTATTGCTGTGAAGAACATGTGGCAGAGAGAGTGGACTCGGCAGGCGGCCCCATCTGAGAAGAGGACGGGTGGCAGGGATGCCCATCCACTGAGATGAAAGCCACTGCTTTAGTGATTAAACTTTGCAGGTTCCAGTTCGGTCTCAGTGACGCCACGTCAATTACCCACAGCTCTTCCACCACCTGCCGTCTTCTATCCACAAATTGCTTGTAATTAATGCAATTTTCTTCGTCGGGCACAATAAGGGTTGAGCTGAGGAAGCCTCACATCATTAGCTCACGCTCAGAGAAATGGGCAGTGGATTTAGGTAACATGCCCTTTGTGACTTGATTTGCTATTCAGTCCTGCTGTGTTACCTACATGCTGAACAAAAGTAATTTAATCAGTCGAACACATCATTGTTTGATCGTTTTTTCAGCTCTTTGTTGTTAGACGCTGACCTAAAGCCTGTATTGATTTGGAAGCTGATGACTGTTTATTATGCCACATTGTCTAAGGGGCATCACAGCTGTTTAGTGTCTTGCGTTTTAGAATGATATGTTAAACACATTGATCACAAGCTTATTGATCTTGTTTGATTAGTTTGCCCAACAAAGCAAAGCAAAAGATACTTGCACGTGGTGTTATATTTAAATGAGCAGTATTGGAATTACAACACCAGGCGAACAGCTTGAGTTTTTCTGTGCCTAGGATGACCTATGACCCTGGCCTTGCGTTGCTGTATTTCAATGGACTAGCATTTGCATAAGTTGCATATGTCCGTTACAATCCAATGGTCTCATTGCTCATCTACCTTGAGTCAGTAAAACAGAAGGAACAAATTAAAACTTAAACTGTTTCTGTAGCTGGAAAGGTAGAGAGCATAGCGCTAGCAAAACGAGGTCATGATTTGATTTCAAGGGAACGCATGAATTGATAAAATTAACTGAATGCAGTGTAAGTCACTTTGGATAGAAGGGTTTGCCAAATATACTTAATACATTTACATTTAAAAGTTTGCAAGGATGCATCATTAAATTAATCAAAAGTGATATTTATAATGCTATAAAAGATTTTTATTTTAAAACAAATACTGTTCTTGAACTTTCCATTCATCAGAAAACTTTAAAAAAAATCTATCAGGGTTTCCACTAAATTAAGTGGCACAATTGTTTTCAACACTGATAGTAATAATAAATGTTTCTTGAGCAACAAAACCAACATATAAAAACAATTTCTGAAGGCTCATGTGACACGAAAGACTGGAGTAATAGATTCTGAAAATTCAGCTTTGCTATAACAGAAATTCATTACATTTTGCAATATATAAATTGTAAAACAGTTCTTTTAATTTGGAATAATATTTCACAATAGTATTGTTTTTACTGTATATTTAATCAAATAAATGCAGCCTTAGTGAGCATAAAGACTTCAAAACACATTAAAACTTTTGAAAGGCAGCACATATAAATAAATAAATAAATAAACAAAACAGCAAAACAAACATGGGGGTTCCACAAGGCTCTGTTTTCGGGCCTTTGAAATTGCTGTTTAGCAGGGGGGTTTTTCTTATTCACAGCATAAACAAATGATTATGATAATATGCTAACTGCAGAGACAGTATGAATTGAGACTTAATCAGTGAGGGTATTTTCACAAACCGCCTCTCTTAGATCCGCAGAGACAATGGGCACAATTACCAGACTGAGTTGGAGGATTCCCTCTGAGTTGTCTCAGATGACAAATCAGGTTTAGACATACTCCACAGGGCCAGACATAAAGCACTTCATCATGCCAAGAATTAGAGAACATAACAAAAAGAAAAATTGAGAGTGAGAGGATAATAACATATTCAAAATCAAACATGAAGAGAGCTGTTAAAACGTTTTAGTGCAGGCTGCACTATCTGTATAATAATGTGTAAAAAGTCACACAAAGCAACATTATTCTTCCAAGTTGTAAGCTCTCATTTTATACATCAAAAAGAACAAATAGAGAATCTAATAGCTTGTAATCCCCTTTCTAGACTTACTAATATCTTGGATTTAGACAGGAAAGTAGCACCGGTTAGTTACTGAATGAGCAGACTAATGTATAATGTTGCTGTAATGGTGATTGAATAAAGTATTCCAGAGACCCACGTAAACAAACATCTCTCCATCCACATTTATTTTTCTAATTTTCCCTTACCCCAAACATGTACCCACATTTTCCTTTTAAGCATATCCTCATTCACATTCATGGCATTACACCAACTGATAACTATCTATAGCGATGTCGGATGGAAACGTATTGCATTTACAGGTTGATAAACGCAGCCCTGCATTGCATTTCTATGCTTATTTCTCAAAGAGAGAAAATGATTACACATCAGCAGAAATCATCAAGGTATCAAGGGATGAGAATGTAATTTCAGAAGAGGTAAATGTCTGGCATTATCCAATCTTATCCAAAGGGTTTCATCTACACAGAGGGAATAGAAGTGCTTCTAAAACAGAAAGCAAATATTGACATTTTCAAGGGAAAACACTGATGGTTGTCCAGGCGTTTGATTTATGCTTGACTTGCCTGATCAATGTGAGATGTCCCCTGCGTCTCAGTGCTTTGATTCCTCTCATACGCCATTGTGGCTTCCAGCACCACAATCACAGTTTTAGAGCCTCTGTATTTATTGGGTTTTCAGAACCAGAGCATTTTAAGAACAAATATTTTATATTTCTGTTCTTGCCTGCTGTTTTGAATTCTGTTTACACAGAACACTTTCTTACATAAAAAAAACACAAGACGCCACACAGCAGAATGGAAGAATCGATGCGTTTATTTAAACAAACAAACAAAACACTGAAATACTAGCGAGACACCACACAACGGTAAGTATTATGCCAACCAGCATCCAGCATATTGTTCCAAATCTTTTCAAAAGGGAACCCTTAAGTGAATGAAATTCCATGCTCAAAGTGGGCAAATAAATAAATATATATATATATATATATATATATATATATATATAATTGCTAATTTTTAAGTTGAACTAGTCTCTAAAATAAATAAACCCAAAAGTGAAACTAATCAAAACTATATATATATATAGTTTGATTAGTGACATGTTCAATACTTATTTTACCCGCTGTATATATGCATACACACACACACACACACATACACATATATATATATATATATATATATATATATATATATGTGTGTGTGTGTGTGTGTGTGTGTGTGTATATATGCATATATACAGCGGGTAAAATAAGTATTGAACATGTCACTGTTTTTCTCAGTAAATATATTTCTAAAGGTGCTGTTATGATATGAAATTTTCACCCGATGTCAGTAGCAACCCAAGTAATCCATACATACAATGAAAGCAAAACAAGCAAAACATAAGTTCAGAAATTAAGTTATGTGTAATAAAATGGAATGACACAAGGAAAAAGTATTGAACACGCTTACTGAAATGTATTTAATAATTCGTACAAAAGCCTTTGTTGGTTATGACAGCTTCAATATGCCTCCTGTATGGAGGAACTAGTTGCATGCATTGCTCAGGTGTGATTTTGGCCCATTCTTCCAAACACAAACAGTCTTCAAATCTTGAAGGTTCTGTGGGCCTCTTCTATTAACTCTGATCTTTAGTTCTTTCCATTGATTTTCTATTGAATTCAAGTCAGGCGATTGGCTGGGCCATTCTACCAGCTTTAATTTCTTTCTCTGAAACCAATTGAGAGTTTCCTTGGCTGTGTTTGGGATCATAGTCTTGCTGAAATGTCCACCCTTGTTTCATCTTCATTGTCCTGGTAGGCTAATATTAATTTCCACTGACAAGGGGCAGGATTCCTTTATAATTACTGATTGGCTTTCCATACCTTTTTGCACCTACCTTTCTTCATGTGCTCAATACTTTTCCCTGTGTCATTCCATTTTATTACACATAACTTAATTTCTGAATTTATTTGTTTTGTTTTGTTTGTTTGTCTGTATGGATTACTTGGGTTGTTACCAACATCTGGTGAAAATTTGATGTCAACAGCACCTTTAGAAATATATTTACTGAGGAAAATAGTGATGTGTTCAATACTTATTTTACCCACTGTATGTACTGTATGTACTTTTCAGCTTTAAATGACACTGTTATGATTTTAAGTTATGATTTTTTAGTTAAAAAATACTTTTGAGTTTTAAACCACAAAGTTATGTTTAAAACTATATTTAAAACCTCGATTCAATCTTTCATTTTGACTGAAAATGCTTCTGTGAATTGTGACCATCATGGTGTACAAACATTTGATTTGCATATACTTTCTAAATAATAAATGTCTCAGAGATATTTGCATGTTTCAGAGAAGTATATAAATGTCTCAGAGATATTTGCATGTTTCAGAGAAGTATTGCAGATGAACAATATAAAATTACATCTTACTAATAAAAACTCATATCACATATGGTCTATCAGACTGAGCAACATAACATTTTTCGGTCACACTTTATATTAGGTGGCCTTAACTACTATGTACTTACATCAAAATATAAGTACAATGTACTTATTGTGGTCATATTGTATTGCAACACACTTTTGCTGCCATTGAGGTGGGATATGGGTAAGGTTAGGGACAGGTTTGGTGGTATGGGTAGGTTTAAGGGTAGGTTAAGGTGTAAGGGATGGGTCAACAGTGTAATTATAAATGTAATTACATAAATTAATTACAGATGTAATTACATATAGGTATTTTAAGTACAATGTAAGAACATGTATGTACACAATAAGTGTATTGTATCAAATGATTCATTTAAATATAAGAACATAGTAGTTAAGGCCACCTAATATAAAGTGGGACCCATTTTTCTGTCAGTGTTTTAAGATTACCTGTCTATGAAAAGTGCATGTTGCTATACAATATGGCAATTTTGGACTGCCACTTTTGTGTTGGAAGCGTGCTTGAATGCCTAAAAATGCAGTTTGGAACAAAAATATTTTATTTTGTACAATGAACATTAGAATTCCCAACCAAACAAAGGATCAAGTTTAAAACAAATTCACAGCTTCTAAGCTTATAGCTGGAACATATTGTGGAGAATATTGTATGTCTTGTCTACAGCCAAAGCTTGATGAAAAGCCAGGACAACAGACTGATGAGGTTCCTCCCACAGGTTCCCACCAGCTCCCTGAGAATGCTTTTATCAGCCCGTGCACCGGTGGTCTGACAGGGACAGACAGCACTTCGGCAGACAGCCTGGGAGGCTGATGAAAAGGTTTGTAAGATGACAAAGGCAGCGGAATAATATTTGATGAGCTAGTGACAGCCCGTGGTGTCCTGGTGAGATTTCAAGGTGATTTCTGCAAATGAGGATTGACCGAGGATTTCTCCATCTTGAAAAATCCCGGAGACCAAGCCCATGGCTGTTGGTTAGCCAGTTAACCAAACACTTGACACCTACTTGAAATATATGAATACAAATTGTCCGTCTTTCCTGTTTTATTGCGTCATATATACAAATAACGTTTGCATACGCATGACAAACTTGCTGTCTCATGTATCTACAGGTGGTGATGGATCAGTCTGTCTGCAGTAATGCTGTGCATCCATCGAGGACAGACACAGCAGTCTGAGACAGCAGATGTAATCAGATACCTTCCATGTACACTGATGGCCTGAATAAGAAGAATGGATCTGCTCCAAATGGAAAGCACAGCGATGGAATAAACCTGCCAGGTCTGCGCCCATCAGATCCAGAGCCAGGACATTCGTTTGATAAGGCCTGGACATAGACACATAAAGATAGACTGGCAAGGTCTACAAAATGTGTCCTTCGGAGATGGACCCAAGAGATAGTGATAGAATATTTTCTGCATCATATTTACCTATACCTCTCTGTGCATAGCTGTAGCAGCAGTATAGTCCAGGTGATATTAAATACACATAATAAACAGAACAAAATGTCCTGAATAAGGTCACAAACGCATCCCTTGATTTTTCTGTCAACTAGTCAAGAAACACTGTATAAAAGGTATTTTCCATAACCTTACAGTTTATTAAGCAATATGAAATGGTTTCTTTGAAACTGTTTTGCAAATTTTCTTAATTTTTGAAATTAATTTTTGGGTTTGAATTTGAAATTTGTTTGTTTATAATTTATTTGTTTAATAAATACATTTTATTTGGAATTTCTTTATTTGTTTGTATTGATTTTTATATCATTTATTTTTTACCATTTATATCTCATTGGTAAGTCGCTTTGGATAAAAGCATCTGCTAAATGACTAAATAATAATAATAATAATAATAATTTAATTTTCTGCGGTTTAGCATGCAAGATCAAACAAGTGTGAAAAAAGTAAAACAAAACAAGCAATTAATGATAGAAATAAAAACTTAATTGTGAAATTATGAAATATTAAAATAATATTAAAAAGTTACGGGTGCTTTCAAAACACTTTCAATGTCAGATTTGTCCATGTCAGTATCAATGTTTGTTTTCTACTGTGTGAGAAAAATGGGGTTTTTTTGGGGTTTTTTATGTTTCAGGTGCTATATATTGTTTAATGTTCATGTGAAACATTTCAGTTAAAAATATATTAATTATAATTTATTATAATGTATGATTAATAATGTCAAATATTAATATAAAATCTATTTTTTTACTATGTGAATTTTGTTTTTTAAATCTTTCTGGTGCTATATTTTGTTTAATGTTCATGTGAAAGATTTCACTTAACAAATATATTAATTATATTTTATAATGTATGATTAGTAATGTTATATGTAAGCAATAAGGTACGAGAGGCCGTGCTGTATCGTGAATAAATCACGGCTGAAGGGCGTTGTTAGGCAGGACGCGAAGCGGAGTGCCTGCAACCCCTTCAGCCGTGATTTATTCACTATACCGCACGGCCTCGAGTACCTTATTGCTTTTATAAAACGGTTACCACACAATAAAAAATATTAAAACCCAAAATTTATGTATTGAAATGTTGAAGCAAGTTCGTTAAATGCTGTCCCTTCCGCTAAAAAATAGATCCTGACAGCAACAGTAAACCGCAAGAGAACGTTCCGAGCATGCCTCATCTAATCGAGCTTAAATAAAAACAGAGAATAGGAGCTCTTATCATCCGCTGTGTCATTTATTTTTTAACACCATATACAATATTTTCTCACACACATACATCTGCTTATCTCTCAGCATGAGAAAACGTCTGTTTTCCGTATTTTAGTTTTAAAACAGCCCGATTCGTGGCAGAGCGCGAGTTTGCAAGCGTCATTACAGTGTAAACTGATGGTCATACAGAATCATACCTGAAACAGAAAACAAATAGATTCAGTAATATTCCCTCCTCACTTCGGAAACTGTAGTGTTGACTTTCACACAGACGCACACACATCAACACATCTCCGCGTGAGAAGCGTTTATTTAGACAGGGGAAGGGGGCCCCAAAATTAAAGATGAAGATGCAACATAATTCAGCAGGGGTCACTCATACTTCATTAAATAAATAGCAAGCTACTACATTATACATTAAACAAAATACATTTTGATGCTATTGATTGTTTATGTTGCTAAGGGTGTTGCTCAGTGATACACAGAACGGTTGGGTGAAGCGGTCATAGCCGTGCTGTATCGTGAATAAAACACAGCTGCTGACCAATCAGAATCGAGGAATGGAACTAACCGTTTTATAAATGAGTATAAAATGAATAGAATCTATTTTTAAGAGGGGAAAAAAATCAAACATTTTTTTCTTTTTTGTGACCCTTATACTCCCAGTCACAGTTTGGATAACAACTCATTGTTCATTATTGCTTTTCACATTTTGAAATAGAGTAGCTAACTTAAACCCAGATACAGACAGAAGTGATAAAAATCACATTCGAATTAAGATTCCGTCTCTAGCTAACGAGTTTAATATAAACAGATCTGCGTGTGAAAGCCCTGAGCTCTGCGCTGGTCCAGGCCGAAGGCCTCCCATCTCACCCCTCTAATTGTCGTCAGTTTTTTATAATCACGTTTAATGGGCTGTAGACGGAGTCCTGTCACTGACCCTTCTCAGACCTCCCTTTTCTCATTAAAGCAGACAGTGAAAGAATACCCAAGTCTCTCCTCTTCTCTAACACACTCTGCCAACAGCTAAATTTAGCAGAATGTTATTAAATCCCATCATTCAAATTCTGTGTTTGTTTTTAGAACTATATTGCCATCGATACTGCTGACACAATGATGTTATATTATCATTGAAGTAACAAAATTGCTCTAGACTTTATCATGTTTAGAATCCAAACAAGAGGACACATGTCTTGAGGATCAGGCTAATTGTGAATAGCAGCTGCTGAAACAGTGATTTATTGCCAACTGTGGACGACTGCAACCGCCATAACCATGGCTATTGTGGATTTTATGGAAGACACAAAACATGTTCTGTACGTTTATATGGATCTTGTAACAACACATTCACCTTATGAACATTTTTTATTCACCCAGAAGCAATATTCTGCA
Source organism: Tor tambroides (assembly GCA_021397915.2). NCBI lineage: Eukaryota > Metazoa > Chordata > Actinopteri > Cypriniformes > Cyprinidae > Tor > Tor tambroides. The sequence goes on along the minus strand of JAFVLL020030683.1, from coordinate 37,461 downwards.
ATTGCATAACTTGTAACTTGACTTGAAACAACTCATAATTACTGAAAAAAAGCGCTTCCCAATGCGACGACTAGCCCCAGTTTCCCCTATATCCTTTAGCTCAACTGGTAGAGCATAGTGCTAGCAGCGTCAAGGTCATGGGTTTATATCATATAATGAATCAAACTCATTTCACCCAGTGCAACTAATTGAGGGTTGTCTGCCAACTTGCTGTGGTGTCTAACTAATACTCAGACCATCATGTTCCTTTTTAAAGACACATTAGCTCAAATGGACCTCTTTTTTTACGGGTAATTGCTTTCTGGAGAGCTCCGTGAGCCGATCCTCTAAATACCCTCACACTTTCATCCATCACATATCGCAGTCAAGATCCTAGTTTATTATTCCCCATTTTCTAAATTTCCCTGCACCTGAGGGGTTAATCTCTTTCCGTATCCTAATGGAATCCTAACAATTACACACCGGGCCCCCCACCAGCACCCACCTCTGTGTTTAACACTTCATGGCTTCAAGGTGACTGTTGATTATTTTCTGTATTTTCCCCCTTCAAGCCTTTTCTTTTATGTGCACGTCAAGGCGAGGAGAGAAAAGTGTCTATCACGCAAAATCAGTTTTCCTCCTCCCAGCTCGCGGGTCAACAGTCCCACCGGAGTGGGCATATTACATAAATTAAGTTTAGGCTCAATTTTCTTTGCCCTACAAAGAATAGGTCACCTTGAACAAATTCAGCTCAAACTAGCATGCAAGCTAATAATCGGCGTGTCTTACCAAGAAAAATGGAACGCCAGTAAACTCGACTTTATCCATTTCACCGCCGGCCATAATTCCTCAGCCAGGGTTTACCACCCGAGGTCCTGTCTGACATTATCTTCCTTTTATGATGACTGAGTATTCAGCTGGTGAGCTACACCGATGTAGGAAAGATGAGATTTCCAGATGTGTCATATATTTGTGCTGTTTTCTCATGGGTCTTGGAAACCTGAGACCTTCTCATTAATTTTGGAAATACCAAATAAATCAGCTGGGCAGCCTGGAAGTTGCAGAAGGGGACAGAGAAATCCGACTGACCTTTATAGTCACCATGCTTCACTGCAGTGAATGACTTGTGACATTAATCTGCCGAAAGTCTGCTAGGAAAAAATTGGATGAGGTAAATCATTAAAAGCTTATGGTGATGGATTTCTGAAGGGGCTTAACTCTGATTCGTCACACTAGTAGAGCATCCTTGCCTTGGTTAACACGTTAAAAAGTGAGAGAGAGAGAAAAAGAGAGAAAGAGAGAGAGAGAGATGGACGACAAGAAGAGCTGACAGCTTGTGTATCTCTCTCAAATCAAATCAACGTGCTAGAACTTAATAATAAAATGTATTATTATATATACTGTGTATATACTGCTATTCAAAAATTTGGAGTCACTAAGTTTTTTTCTGTAAAAGAAGTAGTTAATACTTTTTACAGCAAGGATGCATTAAATTGATCAAAAGTAACATTAAAGTAACATTTAATGTTACAAAAGATTTCTATTACAAATAAATTCTGCTCAACAAAAAAGTTATCTGTTTTCTACACTGATAATAATAAATGTTTCTTAAATATAAAATTAGCATATTAGAATGATTTCTGAGGGATCATGTGACACTGAAGACTGGAGTAATGGCATGCTGATAATGTAGCTTTGCCATAGAAATATATTACACTTCAAAATAGATTAAAAACAGAAAAGACTTGTTTTACATTTTAATAATATTTAACATTAAGTAAATGCATCTTTGCTCAGCAATACATGTACACACACACACACACACACACACACACACACACATATATATATATATACACTTTTTTGTGCACTTTTGTCTTTGCATGTCCCATAATTCTTGCAGCACAGGTAAGATTACTCTCTTTCTCATTCAACAAAGTCAACATCCCTACTTTATTACATCCACCCTCAAAAGGCAAATGGTCTGCCGTACACCTGGAGCGAGACTGAAAATTTATGAGAAAAATATGATTTATTTGTTTTGATAGATAACTATAATTGAACGACGAGAACAATAAACCTGATACGGCCACAAACAAACACAAACAAAACCAAGACAATAATATCACAAAGCAGCGACTAAATCCCCGCTGCCGTTCAGAATGCTCAGACAATGACATTTCAGAAGTGCTGTCAGTGGATTCAGAAGAACAGATATTGCATTTTACGGCGGTTACAAGAGGACAGTGATGTTTATGATTTCCATAAATATTTCTCAAAGGGGTCGCTGTCATATCAAATAAGGCGAAATGTTCCTCTCATGCCTTAAAACTGGAACTGCCTCTGGCTAGCGCATATGGAACTCCACAAGCTTTCATCGACAAGTTATTTGTCCGTACTGACAGTAAAAATGCTTCAGGGCGCATCACAGTCACAGCTAATCGGAACATACTTGATAAATTAATTTGAGCCAATGAGATTTCGTTGTGGGCGGGGCTAATGCTATAAATAGAAACCAAGTGACAGTCAACAAACTGAACTTTGTTCTGTACGTAATGTGCTCTTGTGTGAAGTACTCATTACTCATCATTACTCCAGTCTTCAGCGTCACATAATCCTTCAGAATTCATTCTAATATGCTGTTTTGATATTCAAGAAACATTTCTTACCATCAATGCGTCGTGGTATATTGTTGTGAATGCCCGTGTCAAAGACTGACATGGAAGAGGAGAAATTGTTGAATGAAGTTGTTATTTTTGTTTTCTTTGAGCACAAAAATTTTCTTGTAGCTTCATAAAATGGTTGGTAGTACGGCTGAACCACTGATGTCACATGGACTATTTTAACGATGTCCTTACCTTTCTGGGCCTTGAACGTGTCAGTTGCGTTGCTGTCTATGCAGGCTCAGAAAGCTCTCGGATTTCATCAAAAATATCTTAATTTGTGTTCCAAAGATGAACGAAGGTCTTACAGGTTAAATTTTATCCTCCAACTGTTGCTCTACTAAGACAGTTGTTGACACGCAAGAAAAAAATTACTGTGGAAAAAGACTATGCAAATGCTTGTTAATACAACAACACTGAGAAAGCAAGCCTTTCTCTCTCCCTTTCATAATGGGGTTTTGTTTTCAAATGAAGTATATTTGAATGAATCTTTTTAGGTTAATGAACTGTTTTTGTTCATTTCAATGCACTATGATTCATTCACTGAACCAATCTGAACAAAACTGCGACATCTCATTTGTGAACAAACTGGGAAATACTGAATCTCATTCATTAATAATTGCATGGATTATTACTTGGAAAAAAATCTGCCTAATTTACAACACATACATATGCACATGAATTTGATCTTAACCTCGTAACTACTGTATATGATAAAACTGATTAAATATACGTATAAAATGTAATCTTAACCATTATCAGGAGTATGTGATTTTTGCGTATGTTTGGTTTCAGCTTTTCATTCATTTAGAACTGATTTTTGTATGGAAGTTATTGATGAACCATGATTTGTTCATGACCACATTCATATGTAGATCTCACTCACAAATTCATGCATACACACACTTAGTGAATGAGACCCGTTGTTTGTGAACAAACTGAATTAAGGATATCTAGCATATCTCATTTGTGAATGAATCAGATGAATCAGGCATCTTGTTCATGAATGAACATCTACACAAATCTTATATCCTCAGCCTCAGAGCATTCACATGGAAAAACACCAGTTCTAGTGCACTGAACATTCATAGTACATCAGTATCGACCTGTAAGATCTGATATTTGACGGATGGGTAAAGCTGTAAACAAGCTTGATATTTGCTCATGACTCATTCTTCAGTGCCGATACCAACAGCTTGTGATTTTTAGCAAGCCACCAGTCGACTTTAACACAATCGTTGCCTTGCACCTAGACGGACCCCAGATCATGAAAGCGCTGTGCCATGTCATATCCGCAGCAAAGGCAGCCACATGCACAGCCGCATGCCTCAGTGGCGTATGAGAGGGGTGTTTAAAATGCAAAGTTTAAAAAGGGCAGCACAGTAAATATCCTCTGCGGTGCGCTGATAAGGTCAACTGTCAGTCTTCAGGCACCATGAGGCAGAGAATGTGAAAATGGGACAATTTATATCCCCTCTTTAAGCTGTCATAGCAGGGCTTGTCATGCATGCCATTACATGGGGCCGGACTGTAACAAGCTCCCTGGGATGTAAAAAGATATGCACATAATAAAAGCGCCCTCACCAGTCTGCCAGTGATTGACTGTGAGTGCAGCCGTGGGCGACACCGGACTGTGCCCACCTATGGCTTGTGAATAGTTTTTCTATTTATAAAGATATGGAGCCTGCTGTTTTATAGGGGTGTAGTCTAGAAGAGATGAGATTTAGGGCAGGATAGCACACAAACACTCTTAACAATGTCTTGCAGGAGCCGTGAGAGAGGGTTTGATCCGCAGAGGGAGAAGGGTCAAGTTCTCTCTTGAAAAGTTTTGCTTCTTTTGCCCTTTTAAACACACTCTCTAGATGTGCTGTAAACATGCATTGTTAGAGAGCATTTGAGCTCTGGAAAGTGAAGTTGCTAGTGTGATTTAGCAGCTATATTTCCTCTAAAGTTCTTCCTTAAAAAGTATCTGCTGTTTTGCCCCTTTTGCCCTTGTTCAAGTAAAGCTGCTTTAAGGCAAGACTCCAAGATTAGCAAAAAAATCTCCAGTATACATGGATGTCAATGCAGGAGTGGCTTCACTATGCTGAATCAGGGCCATCCTTAGCTGACACGGGGCCCGGTGCAAGGTAGGGAGCGGGGCCCCCCTCGGCCCGTTTTGCGATTGTGTTCTGGAGGGGGGGGGGGTGTCAACCTCGGTCTGTTTCCGATCGTGTCTGGGGGGAGGGGGGGTTATCCCCCTCGGTCCGTTCACGATCCAAAGTGCGGGGCCCGATGCAACCGCACCAGTTGCACCGCCCAAAGGACGGCAATGTGCTGAATAAACTGTTTTTGTGAGAAAACAGCATATTATTTAACAAACTGACATCCTAGCAGCTAACCCTTATGAAAATGAACCATGGTTTTACTACAAGTAAGATAAAAAGACATGGTTATTGTAGTTAAACCATGGAAGCCACAAATTAACCATGGTTTTGCTACACTAACCATAGTTTAACCATGGTATTTGTAGTAAAACTAACTGTGGTTATACAAATGGTAATCAATCTGCCAAAAAAAAAAGCTACTGCGCATTTACTAAAATAAAACCATGGTTAATTTTTGTAATGGGATCTTCATGTTTGCTGTCAAACATTCATTTTGGATTGACCTATTTTTAGAGTTTACACTAAAAAAAAAAAAATAATTTTATAGGAGAAGTCACAGACATTTTTGCAACAGGTGGATTCATACTTCTCATTTATTATGTGGTATCCGTAAACAGAGATTAACTGTTGCACAACTCTGACAGAAATTCAATGACATCAAGGCTGTGATGTGATTGGTTATACGTATAAGGCACATGTGATTCATGTTGGCGGTTACACTTTTTCCATTGGTAGATTTGTGGGCTCTGGTATCTCCCAATAATAAGACCATCTCTGGTTCAAGCTCTGAAAAGTGAAAATGCTAGTCTGATTTAGCTGCTAGGTTTCTTCAGTTTCCCTAGTTCTTCCTTGAAAAGGTTCAATTTCATTGCCCTTTTACACACCCGCTCTTGATGTTTGCTGTAAACATGCATTGTTAGAGTGTGTTCGAGCTCTGAAAAGTGAGGACACTAATCGGATTTAACTGCTAGGTTTCCTCAGTTTCCCTGGTTCTTCCTTGAAAAAGTTCAATACTTTTTTCCCTTTTAACACATGCTCTCAATGTGTGCTGTAAACACGTATTGTTAGAGAGTGTTTGAGCTCTGAAAATTGATGCTAGTCTGATTTAGCTGCTACGTTTCCTCAGACCATGCCTGCTGAAGCTAATCTGTCCAGCTGTGCAGTCTCAGAAAAAAGCTCTCACTGGGGTGGTACCAAAAGCTAAAATGTGCCTTTGTCTTTGTACCTTATTTACCCCTAAATGGTGCATTTAGTTACCACTTAAAGGTACATATTAGTTGGCCTATATTATCAATCTTTCTTCTTTCAAATTTCAAGTTTAATTCAACATGCTACTAGCTGATTCTTTGTAAATATTTGTTAAATTTGCTAGTAAAATCTGAGTGAAAATTGTTTCCTTTTTAATGGTCACAAAGTGATTACTTACTGAAAGAAGTAACTATACAGACAGTATGCAATTTAGCACACATCCCTTGCCTTTTTTCAGTGCCATATGCATTGGAAGATTATTGAATGCACTTTGGGGTCAAAGGGTTAAAGTTTAGCTGGTTAGCATGGTCTCTGTAACTCACCCTTCTGGTAAATTCTGGAAGTACAGGATCTAAAAAACATCTTCATTCATTTTACATCTTGATGGGTATAAACAGAATATTCTGAATATGCTTTATTGTTTAGAATAGCATGGACTGATGAACTATGCACAATAAGACGAGGGACATTAGTTAAAGTAAATAGGGTCAATTTTGATTTGACAGTGTCTTTAACTCTGAACTTTTATCCAAGGGTACAGTATCAGATTTGCTCAATTATTATGCAGAGGCACAGTCTGTTAATTCCTCTGTAATGTGAAAACAGCTCCTGTGTGGCATCAGACCCCATATATTTCATTAAACTGTCATCAGACTTGAAACACAAGCTTGAATCGCAAGGCGCCGCAGTCTAATGCTGCCCCCCTCTTGTCTCCACTGTCTACACTCACTGTCACTGATATTAAACAAATATTTTCACTCTGGTGGGGGGAAATCTAGCAGCAGCAGGCAGAATTCAATGAGGCTTTGTGTTGGAAGAATGAAAGCCAAAAGAAGGGAAATTCATTTTTAAGGGGTAAACACAAGACTTCCAAGGATCCAGTTTTAGTTTCTCTTTACATTGCACTTACATCAGATGTACTCTGTAAAAATGACTTTTGTAAGATTATTGGAATATGTTTTAAAAGAAAATACTATTTCGGTCTTTACACTTCAAAATTTCACATTTAATTAAATGTGTTACTTGACGTTTCTTTGTAATCATTTGTGAAACTGACTTTTTTTCAGTGTAGCCCAGTGAACCTTAATTGGATCAGTTGTAAAGGTGCTTACTCTTTTTTTTTTTTTAGCAAGCAGATATACTGTGTGTTAGGGCTGTCAATCAATATAAATTGAATTAATAACATGATATGCAAATTAATTAATCAAATTCATAATGCATAAATGAATATTTGCTTAAAAAAGCCACCAAGTGAAGATGATTCAAAGACATTATTAATGTGCCAGATAAAAGCATTGAATAGAAAATTCAATTTTGCAGTATTATTTTTGTAATAATTATTTGAATAATTATAAATTATTTTAAAAGAAATTATTTACATTCAACAGACAATGTAATTTTACAGTATTATTAATACTGGTTATAATAATTTACAAAATAAATTTATTGTAAACACATTATAAGTTTACAAATTACCACATTAAATTGGCAACCCTAAATATGTGTATCTGCAACTTTGTTGATGCCAAGCATTATAATTGAATCCAGCAAGGATTCAGTCCCCTCAGACCTTCCCTCCAGCAGTCTTCCTCACGCTGTGCATCACAAGCAGACGATTGTGGCCCATCTTTGTTATTTGTTTAAGCCTCATAATGAATTCTCGGATGGAAGAGACACAAATGATGATAAATTCCTGCCTCTGACTTTGTGGTAATGCCATATTTACCAGAAGTCAATCAATTTGCCATAGCAGCGCGTCGCGAAGGGAATGCATTGTGGGAGAGGGAGCAGAAATGGAGATTGATTCTTACAAGGTGACGCTCTCTCAATCACCCAGCTGTTGCAGATACAGACTAAAGGATGATGGATGATGGCTGGCCGGTGTGTCCAGTTAAGGCTAAAGAAGCACACCTGTTCTAGTTTTAATCTTTCCTGTCCAAGGAAATTGATTGTGAGGTTTTCCGTTTATCCTAGTAGAGGCCTTGAGCACAAATGGGCTGGACCTCAAAACGGTGGTCAGCCTCCGTCCTCAATATGTCCTATAACAAGGATTTCTGACCTTTTGTTGTAGAGAAATGAAACGGCAATTCTAGCATTTGTATGGCATGTTTATCATTAGATCATTTGTTTTGCCTGATTTTAATTGCAAATGTTTGATAAACAGATTTGTTTTATATATCATGCAATTGCAACGTGGCTTATTGACGCATTTTATTTGCTTAATAAAATCCAATGTTTCTCATTAAATAATTAAAATTCACTGTGGATGTCGTGATAAATCAAAGTTGTAGATTTTCGCACAGGATTCCAATTCTGACTTTCTGAGTTTAATGGAACGCAGCATAATAACAGGTCTAAATGAAGCCTTTTTAGCATGACCTTTAACCCCTTATTAAAGCCTACTATTAAGTTATAATAATTTAAATATCCTATAAATTATCTAAGTGTGGGAGTCCTTTCAAATCAACTTATGATTATTATGTCTTTCTTCTGTAGAACACAAAAATGGAGTACAAACAACAATGAAAGGCATATGGGTTTGGAAAGACATAAAGGTGAAAAAAAGATGAACGTTTTCTTTATTTTTGGGGGGAACTATCCCTTTCAGTCAAAATTAATCTGAAATATCACATGGCAGAGAAAGACAGACTCTAATGAGGGAAAATATGATCAATATTTCTGACCTCCTGGCCTGGCGTCAATTCTGAAAGGTCAGAGATCAAGTAGGCTTGAGTTCTCTAGTTAAGATGTCATTAACACTTTAAGTGGAGCATCATTGTCTTGTGTCTCTCTATTTCTTTAAGGTTAATTGAGTGAGGGCATGTCCTGTCACTGAGCTCAACATTAATATATTCTTTTCTTAACACCGCAAATCTCTTGAGGGAACATGCTGGCCCTCCAGCACACATTTTAATTATATTAGAAAAACTGTGATTGATGCTTCTTTTTTTTATTCGAGACCCACGTCGAGACTCAGTGTCAACATTCATTAAATAGGCTTGCATTTCAATGAGCAAATATTTAACCTGGGCTACGTTTTCATTATTAACTGATTCTGCCAGATCTTATTAGACATACCTTCTTGTTATTTCTCTTTTCCATTCTCCTCTTCCTTAAATTTTTAATGTTTTCAGGAGACTGAAGCATCTACCCCTCCAAGTTCTTTAGTTACACTGGCTGGATTTGTGGTCTAGTCCTGCCATTAACTCCAGCAGAAACAGAGGAAGCCTAAGGCGTCGCAGATGCGTTATAAGCGGCTCCAGAGAGGCAGAGCACTGTCAGAGTCCACCCAGCCCGCAGGTGCACATCCACATCCACAGACATTCAGCTGCCAGAGAGTGCTGTCATTATGAGAGAAAAAAGAAAGCAAGAGAAACAGACAAAGAGACAGATAGAGAGAAGCAGAATGAGGAAAGAGGAGATGTGTAAAAAAGAGACAGAGAGAAAGAGGTCTATGTTGAGAATGAGAATTTGTTTTTTTTTTTGTTTTTTTTAAAGTTGCACCACCAATTAAGCTATTTTAACAAATATACATGGACATTTAGAAATAATTTAAAAGGAAAAAAGTATTTTTAAAAATGTGCATTTCTTAAGATGAAAAAAGTATATGTATTTATTATATTATATTATATTATATATTAACAAATGTTATATTATTAAACACTTGTTTTTTTCTCCCTCTCAATTTCTTTTTTTTCCCCTTCTTCTTCTTCTTTTTTTAGCCTGGCTGTTGTGGACCCCAGTAAGAGTTACAAACTTGTGCATTAAAACAGCTGGTATTTATGTATTTATTTACAGGCATATTCTTGTATATATGTGGATATGGGAGCATATTGAGATTATTGGTATATCCATTAAAAATAATAAACATTGTTTGCATTTTAAATTCTAGTTTGTGTGTAAAAAAAAAAAAAAAAAAAAAAGCATACACTTTTTAATTTAATTTAATTAAATACTATGTCAAGTTAGAGATACAGAGTGAACAGAAACAGTATTGCGAGCAATGTGTTATGTAGTATAATGCACATTTTGGCAATTTATTTTATGCATACAAAAAAAAAAAAAAAAATGCATACTGTGCTCCGGAAACATATTATGTTCTGCAGAAATGGTAAGAGTAGTATGTTATTTCCAGTATAGCCAAGACAGGTTTTTAGCATTCTACGAACAGACTTTGCTCACTCCATTTCTAAATTAAACATAGGATATTGTGTTTTCTCACAGACTAGACAAATGAAATACAAATCGTTACCAGATATGTCAGTCTGATGCAATTTCATGCAATGTGTGTAAGGATGTGTGTGTACTCAGCAGACGTGGAGAGCTTTTTGTGTCACCTGTGAGGACAACGAGTTCGAAGCTCACAGTTTGTAGAAAAAAATTTTGGTCGTAATCCCCACGACTTGACGGACACTGCAAGAGAAAGGCAATTCTCACATAAACAAGAACACCACTGGATACAAAACACGCTATCATAAATCACAAAGTCTCAGGGTGCTTTTTCAGCTAATCCTAGCCTATTCTCACATTTGTATTCCCCTGCAGTCACGCAAACTGAATTTATTCGATTGCTTTTTGGCATACATGGACTTGTTACGGATTGAAAAATGAGAGACTTGGGTGTCTTTGTTGTAACCATGGTAACATATCCACATCCATGCTGTTAATGTGTAGACACTCTTCTTGTGCTTGTTATAGTAAAATACAGATAACCATCTTTTCTCTTCACACTAATACTGTATTTCTTCATTTTTGACTCACAAAATGGTATATGCTGATTTTATTCTACTTACAAAAGATTATAATATCTCTTATCATGACTGCTACTTCAACTCTAATGCTTGAATACAAAATCATTTAACCCCAAATCACATTTTCAGAGTCAGCTTACGTTTGTAGGCAACAAAGTACATTTTTAGGCCACAACATGATAAATATTAGTACTCACCTTTCCAAAAACCAATGAGCTGGTTAACTAGTCATTGAAGACATGATCCTAATGTGAAGGCTGTTCCAAGCATATATTTTAAATTCTGTGTCACCACCACGTGTATCCATTGAGGGTAAAGCAATCCCAGAATGCTCTGCAACAAGGTGGAAAAGTAACATTTTAAATACAGGCTCAAAAATATCTTTTTATTTCAAGAGAACAAAGTATCAGTAAATTAGCTGAACAAGACACGGCAAGATTCCAGTGACAAGCAATATTTGGCTATCCACACCACACGCGACACAACAAAGCAACGTGACAAAATCACTCAAATATCACAGCCATTCAGAAGCACAGAAGCACACTGCACTCCCAACGAAGTCGATAAGTTTATAATCTAATTCATAAATATTAAACCTTTTTAACATTATTAAAAGTATCTACTGAAGGACTGATACCACCTTGTTAGGGAATACGCTTGTTGGTTCGCATTGAGTTCACAGTTTTAACGTAGCCTACATGTGTGCTTTAATTTATTTTAAGATCTAAAGTAAACTATCTATGGATCTTTTTCACATTTCTGGGTTTTTCAGCAGCAGAAGTCGTCATAGTTGGGTCAAATTTGAGAGAAGTGAATGGGAGAGTACCATAAAAATATTTTTTGCATTCCCATTTGCTCAAATAGCAAAAGAAAAACTCTGTTGAAACGCCTCATCAGTCTTGTGAAAAGGGTCCATTGTTACCAGTATGGCTATAAAGGTCACACAAAATGATATTCAAACTCATATTAGACACTTTTAACTTTGAATAAAGCACATAACCAAAGATTATCATTGTCATAGTTATACTGTTTTTCCTGCCGCAAAGTTGCAGAAAAATAGAAACGGTTTTTAAATAGAAACTTTGCGTGTCGCTGTCTCAGCTAGTTAGAACAAAACCTCTCATTAGCATGGAAAATGTTACTGCAGCGCCGCGTGTGGTTAGGACACGGTGTTACACATACACAAAAAAAGATTATTTTTATCATTGTTTATGTGTAGTATGTATTTTTTGTGTTTGTGTTGTTGTTAGCTTAGCAACATGCTAACACTATACACTAATGCTGTTCTGTTTATAGCAGTCTATAGTCCTAACAGGAAGACAATTAGCATTTTCTGGATTTCAGCCTCTGGGCTATCAGATTAGTTTTTGATTTAATGATAGCATACTACGCATAGTTATACATCATAGATTAATTTTGAAGCATCTGCATTTTGTTAAAAATTCTAATAAGTTGGTCTACAACTACCACAAGGATGTAAGTTTACATGCTTGGCAAATTAGCAGGTTGCTAAGCTAACGACAAGTCATAGATATCCCTATACTGTTTCTGTGGGTGCTATATGTAAGCCGTCCGCTATATTGCAATGGTCAAAGTTGACTATGCTATGTGCCTGCAACAGTTATGTATGAATATAGGCAATGCTATATCTGCAATAGACTTCAGCAGATGATTTTGTGAAACTAACACACAACAACATGAATTTGGAGATCAAGCTGTAATGAAACAGCTGCGAGAAGCTTAAACCCGAAGCTGTTTTTAAGGTGGCGAAACCCTTGCTGCCATTCAGTGAAGCCCCTCCAGATGGTGGCCCACTGTTTGAGCAGAGCATGATGGGAATAGCAAAGACCTCTGCTCTGTTTGTTTTCAGTTAGTATGGATCTCACGAGCATCTCCTGGAAGAGGTAGAAGGGAAGGGAGAGAGACAAGCGTCTGACAGTCTGTTTACCTGTGTGTTTATTCACTATCGCTCTGGGGAGTCTAGGTTTAGGAACCGTTTTCTGGTGACAGATGTTCAATGTTTTTCTTGGAACTGACCTTTCGTTCCTGCAATTTCTGAATTGGTAATGCTTTAAATTAAAGCATTTTACTGCGTGAAATAGTAATGTTCAACCTTTTCCGTATCCCTTAAACATTAAATGCTTTATATATACACGTGGTTTAATATTTTGCAATTAAATTCATGTGGCTTCTGCAGAAAAATACTAAACTGTTTATATTAAAATTTATATATAGTAGCCAAAATTTGAAGTGGATCAAACAAAGTTCATCAAACAAGAACGCATTTTGGTTTTAGGACAAAAACATTTTAAGTAAAACAAGTCTTAATATTTTAAGAAATTCTGATGTTTCGATACTTTTTACTTGAAAAGACAAAACATGCTTATATATATGGTTTTATATTTTGCAATTAAATTCATGTGGCATTTGCAAAAAAAAAAAAAAAAAAAAAAAAAAAAAATTATATATACATATATATATATATATATATATATATATATATATTAATATTACTTTTCTAAGCTTTTTTGGTAACCAATAATTTGACAAAGAAAAAATGTCCAAAGAATGTCAATTTTATATAGAGTGAAATGTGTAAAGCAAGTCTGCAGTGAATTACAATAAATATTGCATATTATTTTACATGCTATATTTTAAACATTTTTAAACAGTTTTAAACAAAGGTGTGATGTAATCAGCTATTAAGTTAATAACTTTCACAGTTTGCTTCATGTAATTTTAAAATAACTTTTTACATGTGTTAAGTGTGTGTGCATAGATAGACAGATAGATAGATATGATAAAAGATGATAACAAAGGGTTAAAAATATTAACATATTTATTGGACACAATGTTTAAAATGCACACAATTCATCAAGAGCTTTATGAAATAATAACCAAACCGGTACACAAATGATCACAATGTTGAAAAATTTAAAACAAAAGATACACAGAAAATTAGAGGTAACATCTTCAGGTACTGACTGAGGACATGGTTTGCTAAAGTCAGTGACTCAGTGACCCTTCATGGCCTTATCCGATCATGTATCCATTACTGATCTCCTACAAGCCAGAGAGGCTTTTTACACTCAGGGCTGAAGTACTCCAGTTTAGAAGTGGGTGGCAAAGTGCATCACATGTGTACACTTCAACGCAAGTACACCAGATATGATTTAATTATGTAATGCACAGTGCGGTTACCCGTACAACAAAACAACAGTCCTGATTGGTACCGTGAGTTACAGAGGCCGACTGCAAAACCATCCAACAATTTTGTAATACTGAATCTTTCGGCCACAAGAGAGTGGCCTCCTACAGTTTAATTCATGACTTCTAGACACATCATTAATATTTTTCAAACAGCGCTACACGTCTCGACCGCTGAGTGACATTTGTTTATTCTCCTGTCTCACTGCTAATCCTGGCTGATATTCAAACCTGGCAATCAAACTTTAAGTTGTGTGTTCACTATCTTGGCTAAAAATGTCTAACCCAGGTCCTGATGCAATGTGCAGGTAACCCAGTAACAAGTAGTGTGGACAGTGTAAACTGCCAGACCAAACAAGGTGTGCATGATATTTCTGTGTATAATAACAGTACTTCACAAAATGAAAACAAACAACTGCATTTATTATTTCTAAAAAGCAAAAGGAATGTCAAAAATGCTTCAAGATCATTTTTACTGCATCGAACTGTGAGAGTTTGTGTGCATGTTTGTGTCAATAGTGGGCTATAAGCTAAAAATATGAAAAACGAGAACTTTGAAATCACTCCAAGAATTCAAAGTTTATTGTTTTGTGTTGGAAGATGCTTTTTGCAATGCCTCATTAAATTATTCACTGTTATTGTTGCCGCATGGGAAATTACAAATCGGAATAGGCACATATGTTTCAGTAATTTGACAATTAGGAATAGCTCCTAATCAAGAATTACTAAAAGGAGAGAGCAGATGTGCCCATTATTACAATTATAACCTTGACTTTCATCAATAAATATGCAGAAGAAATAAACATTCTTCATTATGGTTTCAATTAAATGTAACTCAATGAGCCGAAGGACCACTTTCCCACAAGAGGTCACAGAATGAGAGGATAACACTGTTTTTGTTTCTTTTGCATCACTTAGAAAATGTCTGCCAACATTATAAATAATGTAAATAATTGTGCTTATTAAATCAATACTGTTTCACCTACATGGTTTGCATCTGCACTGCAAAAAATTCACCTACTCGGTATAGTCTTGTTTTCCAATAAAATGTTTTTCTAAGCATCATTAATGCAAGATAAATTGATATACTATTGTTCAAAAGTTTGGGGTCGATCATATTTTTAATGGTTTTCAAAAAAACCTCTTTTGCTCACCAAGGCTACATTTATTGGATCAAAATTACAGTAAAAATGGAAATATTGTGAAATATTATTAGAATTTAATATAACCATTTCTTTTTGCATACATTTTAAAATGTCATTTATTCACATGTCTCACATGACCCTTCAGAAATCAGTCTAATATGCTGATTTGTGTTTAAATAGCATTTCTTTATATTATCAGTGCTGGAAACAGTTGTGCTGCTTAATATTTTTGTGGAAACGGTGATTTCTTCCATTAATAAAAATGTCAAAAGAACAGCATTTTTCAGAGGAAAAAAGATACAAATTGAATGTCTTTATGGTCACTTTTGACTAATTTTTATACATTGTATACATAATTTCTTACAAAGATATTTTGCTGGTCTCAAACTTTTGAACATTAGTGTAATTATTATTATTTTTTTCAGAGAATATTACCATTTTTGTCCTAAACTGACAACCTTTTTTTCATGAAACCCACAAAATTTCCTTCAGAGCAGAAAAATAAGTAATTTTAAAGAAAACAATACTTAAAATCTTAAGCAATTCTGATGTTTAGATATTTTTACTGGAAAACAAGACAAAACATAGAAAGAAAGTGTTTTTTACTGTATAATGACAAAACATAAATAAGAACGATGAAACCAAAAGGCATCAAACAGGAAGTGTATCCATAAATGACAGAACTGAGTTGGCAGTTCTGTCTGATCTGCTGCCATCTCGAATAGTGTATCAGTGACAAACAACAATCCTGAGAATGCTTAGCTTTCCCCAACACCGTAAAGCTAAATTATCCATTACATTCTACAGCCTCACAATCCTCGTCTGTCCAAAGCTAAAGTTGAAGGTTAAAATAAGAGTTACCACCTTGCCTTAATTTACAACTGACAAAAACCTTCAAAACACTAAGTCATTACTGTACAAATACAATAACCAACACTGTACAATGTCTCAAGTTCTACTGCAATACAATCGTTTCTTCATCAATCACACATTTCCAAGCGCAGAACAAAGCACTGCCAAGAAACATGGGGCGAAAAACCAGAAAATGGAGGATGAAGCTATTTTTAAAGCACCAGCATCTGTTGCGGACACCTTTTTACATGGGATTGTGAACATGGTGCATGAAATAACATGGAAATTGTATGCTAAAATGTTTAAGCTCCTCCATTTTGTTATCATATGGAAATACAATCTGAAGGTACCAAGCACTCGGTAACCATCAGACCTCTACGCTAAACGGGGTCCAACACAAACACAGGTTCAACAGTCCACCGAGTGCAGCTCCATCAACACCAGGATGATTTAGGAATAAAGTCTCCCTCATAAAATGCTCAACACATATCCTTCCTCCTTCCAAAAAAGACGCTCATGTTCGTGATGAAACGCACGTAATGAGGCGAAATACTTTAAATACGCAAAGAAAAGCCACATCAAATGAAGCGGCTCCACATCAATGTGTTGAAAAAGACGACCGAAAGTTGCTGCCAGTGTGAAGGAAGGACGACATCTGCCCTCTTCGTGACATCGTCACACTGTCCAGTCTCTGTTTGTGAAGCAACAATTACTTTTCATTCCTTAAATGTCTCTCGTTTCTCTGTTGCGGCACATCGGATGTCAGAACTTGTCAAAAGTGACAAGCGTGGGCTCTCCGAACTCTAGGATCTCCACGGTGGAATTGACATATTCCGAAGACGCTGCCAAGGGCTTGACGGGAGCAGTCCGGAGTGGCATTCGGGGTCAAGGAGCGGCCCTTCTATGTAGCGTTTAAATGTGTGCGTATGTGCGAAAGAGAGATCAGTGCTTCATTGCTTTCTAAAGGCGAGTCTGAAGGTTTCTAAGCTATTCCCACATACACAAGTTTGCAAGGTCATCTAGCTGAATGTTTCCTCACCCTCGCAGTTCACATTAAGCGTCTTATTGAAGAAAATCATACTAGTATCGCTCGCAAAACAGTTAAAAGATTCACAAGACACAATCGGTGTTTCTTCTCAAGGTCTTTCTTCTGTACAATGAGGAGTGAAGCGTGATGTTCACAGTGCTGTGATGTCACATGGTGTTGATTCTTGTCCTTCCTTCACTTGGATGGATAGATATCCAAGTTCACAATCTCGGACATCCGCAGTGATCTACTGCCTTTCTGGATGATGATCACAAAGGGGAAGGTACCGGCCCGTTCTCCTGTAGGGCTGATGAACTTCAGTGCTGGTAGAGAGATAAAACAGAGTCATTTTGCAGCAAGACGCTTCCATGTGGCAAGAACGCTCCCAATCTCCTCATCAGGGGAAGCGGAACAGGTTTGAGGGCGTTGAGGTGAAGCGCTATACCTGAATCTGAGCCCCATGGTGTGCCTGAAGACACTGGATACTAGACAAGATCTTTTTCTGATGGCCTGCCAGTGCTACACCCATCTTATCCAGTTCACTGTGAGAGAAGTGAAAGAGATGGAAGAAAATGCTTTAGTAAAGTGTTATGTTCGCAATAGCATACTACTCATACTATTTTTGCAGTATTCAGTGTGTTAACTATGAACATTGTCCAGATTTTTAGAGCACACATATGGTATCAAACAATGCAATGCATTCCATTATTTGACACCATATGTGACCCTGGACCACAAGGGTCAGTTTTCTGAAATTGAGATGAATAAATAAGCTTTCCATTGATGTATGGATGTTTGTTAAGATAGGACAATATTTGGCTGAGATACAGCTATTTGAATATCTGGAATTTGAGGGTTCAACAAAATCAAAATATTGAGAAAAATTGCCTTTAAATTTGTCCACATTAAGTTCTTAGCAATGCATATTACTAATCAAAAATTAAGTTTTGATATGTTTATGATAGGACATTTATAAAATATCTTCATGGAACATGATCTTTTCTTAATATCCTATTGATTTTTGGCATTAAAGAAAATCGATAATGTTGACCCATACAATGTATTGTTGGCTATTACTACAAATATACCTGTGCTACTTACGACTGGTTTTGTGGTCCAGGGTCACATATTTGATTAAACTAACAAAAGTTATAGTATTTTACACAAAACCTACAAGCAATAACTTACTATTAACATACTTTTTACAAAATTGTAGGCAGTGCGTGCAGCAAATAGCATTCAGTGTGTGCAGCAAATAGCATTCGATTTTGCAACATAGCTGGTATATTTGAAATGCTATACTATTATATTACTCATACTATTTTTACAGTATGTTAATTATATACAGTATGCAGGTTTTCTGTATGCATGGAAGCACAGCACACATTGAATCCTATAATGCAATGTACTCAACATCCATTTACAGTGTGATTAATCGTAACTAAAGCTATTTTTTGTACAATATTTGAATAAAGTACCAAAAGTTACAACATTTCTACACTAAACTGAATTGAAAATGGATAATAATGTCAGAGCCGATAGCCTTGTGGACAATGTGCCAACATACAGTGCCGTTGTGCTACGGGCGTCCCGAGTTCGAATACTAAATAAATAAATCTTAAAAAAAAGAAAATGATAATAATTTAAGTTGATAACTTGTAATGAGGTCATGTGACATTTAAGAATACTACTGTTCCATACTAATGCCTGTGGAATATTGTACTCCCATAATGCAATGAGAAATGCATATGAAACTTCTTGGTGGACTCATTTGATTACAAAATAATCTTTACACAAATTTGGATGAAAATGCAGAACAATCATGTTTATTAGGATAACTGGATGCTATTTGCTGCCAAGTAATGAGGTCACGTTGTTTGTATCATTTAACACTGTATATTGGCTTTGTATACTTTTTAAAAAATACTACACAGTAAACACTTCAAGTATTCAGATTCCAACATATGATATGATATGTTTGGGATGCCACTACTTTTTGCAGCTTTATACAATGCACAGTTTGTAAATTCTCAATTTGATTCTTAGTATGCAGTGAGATACCATTGAGAACACAGTCAAGTGTCTCTTGAAATGCAACCAAACATTTTATACTAACATAAATTAGTGTAGCTTTTATTTACCTGGTGCTGACATACAGAACTGAGTCCAGGGTAACGTAGCCGGCGCTGGAGAAGTGATCCTTGTACTGACCCATTTTAATCAAGTCCAGCCAGTCTTCCACCGTACTGACCCCTGCCTCTGGAGTCACTGGGTCCTCCCTATGGTTGGAGGAGGAAGTGCAGTCAGAATAATGGTCTTATATTACCATGTCATTTCAGAATGAAGAAAGCATTCTGCATTGGTCTTTGAGGATGTCAAATGTACGTACCCATTTGAGGTTGTGTTTTGGTCAAATTCCATTTAGATGTATGCTGTTTTCTCAAATTACACTTTCAATGTAAGTGTTTCACTGATGTGAGTACTTACAAACACAGTTTGTAAGGGTAAGAAACTAGCTTTTTTCATGCATTCGAGTATGTGTGTGTTTTTGTGTCAGCTTATCAAAGCTTATCATTGCCTGGACATGATAGGCTTTCCAGATCCAGAAGGGAGACAGATTGCACCAAATCGTGTCTCTGTCACTCTCTCCCTCTCTGTTGCATAGCCTCCATTTTTAACACACAACCCTGAGTAATTTAAATCTAAACCTATTTTATTTAACAGCAAGCGCACAAAGCAGAGTTTTCCCAGTGGTTTGTGGGAAAATTCAGTTTGCACATTCTGCTTTAATTGTGACAAGCACTGGATAAACAATCCAGTGCCCATCTGCCTTCTATTTGGCAACCCTCAAAATGCAGCAGAGGGATAGACAGGCAATCAGATATCAGCCAAGACCACCGCAAACCCCCCTCCTGATCGAGAGAAACATGCACTGGAAGTAAGAAGTTCGTACTGACGTACATCTGGCTTCAATCTAGATTAGCCGGATATCGGTTTCATTTATTTTGAAGTTATTGGATTACTGCGAAAAACACCTCAGATTTTATCACACACCTGAGAAACATCATAACGCTCTTCATGAGCTATATTGCAAACCGCCACACACATCCCAGCGGATCACCTCTACTGAATTCAGATCTAATCCGCAGAGGGCATTTGGCTCACCAGAATGCAGTGTTGGCCAGCTGCTTCAGGCTGCTTGGGTTCCGGATAAGCCTGTCCAGAGTGCTGACAATCTGCCCAAATTTCGGCCGATCGCTGCGGTTCTTTTCCCAGCAGTCTAACATGAGCTGGTGAAGCACCACCGGACAGTCCATTGGAGCCGGTAGCCTGTAGCCTTCATCTACAGCTTTTATCACCTGGAGGGATGAAGATTCCACATTAAAAATCATACATCAGCAGCGTATACGCTTCATGAATACTGAGCAGATTTATTCCTCACTTAATGCATTTAGCTTTTGTTTGGCGTTAGATTAATTCATTTTTTATCCATCTGTGACTGAAGTGAGAATGAGATTTCGAATGAGACTGTCTTTGTTAGCACAAGAGGAGAGCTGTTTAATTTAGTCCCTTTTATGAAATGATAGCGCCGTAAGGGAAAGAATAAACTAGCTTGATGCAAACATACGTATTATCTTCCATGCCTGGAAGACCGTAACCGTTGAAACGCTCCATTGCCTGTTACCATGGCAAAGAAAGGAAGACAGATGGATTTTGTGGTTTACGCCTTGAATGGAACTTTCGAATTCCGCTCCCTCAACACAATAAAAGTGCATCCGCTAACAAGCATGCAAACGTTTTTCGTGCTCCACTTTAAGATGTCGAGTATACAGGCTTGAATCATTCCCAAATGTCTCAATCTCTTTCCCGAGCAGCCTCTTTCCAATTCCCGAACAAAGATCTCATCCCAAGGTGAAAATAAATAAATGA
This sequence comes from Tor tambroides, assembly GCA_021397915.2. Taxonomy (NCBI): domain Eukaryota; kingdom Metazoa; phylum Chordata; class Actinopteri; order Cypriniformes; family Cyprinidae; genus Tor; species Tor tambroides. Next base: position 16,512 of record JAFVLL020030683.1, on the reverse strand, counting down.
AAATGGTTTCTGGTGTGGAAAATCTGCCAAGAACCCACTGACACGGATTCAAATTCCCTCTTTTAAAGCGGCCTGTGAATTGAAATCTGGAAATGTTCAGCCTCCAGATGCATTTAATCTTTTTACCTTTGTAAGCCTGGGAGGTTGTTTTTTTTTAAATTCCAGTCCCACTGAAGTGTTCTGGCAGAGGGCTTTTATTACAAATCGATAGGGATTCTCAAGTTAAAAAAATTAAGTGGCGCAAAGGTTGTTACAGTTAACTAAAACTAAAACTATTAATTGAAAATAAAGCCTAAATAAAAGAAATCTATATATTAGATGAAAACATCTAAAAAGATTTAAATGAAATTAAATAAAGCTGAAATAATAAAGCTAAATAGAGCTATTATTTAAAAAAAAACTAATAAACTTAAAAAAAAAAAAAAAAAAAACTAAAATGAAAACTGAAGATACTTCAGAATTTACTCACGTCCTGATTGGACATTTCCCAGTATGGTCGTTCCCCATAGGATATCACCTCCCACATGACAATGCCGTAGCTCCACACATCACTGGCTGATGTGAACTTCCTGTAGGTGATGGCTTCAGGGGCTGTCCATCGAATGGGAATCTTACCCCCCTGAAAAACAGCACATTAGCATCAGTGGTTAGTGGTGTTGTGAAGCAGCATCACTACAAATACCAAAGCTATGGTGATCACTAGCAAAGTGCTAGCACTGCTATTTTTTTAAATCATGCAGCTTTACAGGAATGCAGCCATTTTATTATCATAAGTTGTGGAATAGCTTAATAGAAAGTTATTTTTGAAATGTAGGTTGTAGCTACTTTTAGCTTAGCTTAGCTAACTGGGAGCTTAGCTAGCTACATTTTTTTTTGAGTACCCTGTCCAAAACTGGTGATTAGCGGTAAGCAGTTTTTATCAAAATATGTCACAAAGGGACATCAGAGGACACATATGGAACATTAATGTTTGGACAACTAAGGAGGAGACAAGCCACTTGTTGAAACATAACTAGGCATAATTGCACCACTCAACATAGCAGCTGTGGTAAAGGAAGTCCTTCCTTTCAATTAAAAAAGCCATTGCCTGGTATTTTTGCTCTAGAATGCTGGTCCAACCTTTATTTTTCATTTTTTAATACTCATCTTCCAGCAAAACCATGTACAAACGCATTCACGGGCAGGGAAAAGCACACACCCACACTGAGTAGATGTTTAGCCATCCATCAGTCTGGATAGTTGTTATGACAGTCCTGCGTGACCTCATTTCCAGACTACAGGTCAGCAAGAATATATCTCGCTGTGTCTGTTTTTTTTTTCTTCGCAATCAAATCATATTTCTTTTAAACAAAGAGCTGAACCAGTTTAACATATCACAACAAAACTGTTGCATAGTAAATCTAGTTAAAATGAGACCCAGAGCAGAAGCATGATCTCTCACCCGTGTAGTGTATGCCGCCTCGGGATCGTCCTCTAACACACGCGACAGCCCGAAGTCAGACACTTTACACACCAGGTTTCCGTTAACCAGAATGTTCCGTGCCGCCAAATCCCGGTGCACGTAGTTCATCTCTGAGAGGTACTGCATCCCCGCAGCTATCCCACGCATCATTCCCACCAGCTGGATCACTGTGAACTGCCCGTCGTGTTTCTGAACAAAATGAATAGTTCTCATGTCAAATTCTCATCCCTGTGGCCTTATTTCCTGCCTTGTTCAACCTCTTTGGATTCTGGCACAGTCGGTCATGTTTGACTGTGTCTCATGAGTAATTCATAATTCATTGGCTCCCTAATTAATAGTGTTGCTCACATGTTACAGGGCATGAGCCATTAACTGCAATCACTGTATAATCATTCAGGCTTTTATGCAAGCAATGGCAAGTAAGTAACCTACTAACCAAATTATGATGTTTCATTATACCCTCTGGCAAGAAAACGTAAATGTTTTGATTGTTAACTATGGTTGCCTGGTAATATTGGAATAATAGTGGGATGGTGGTTCGTTAGTGCAGGGGGTTTCAGTTAATACCTATCTAATATGTATGTATGTATGTACTGTATGTATGTACGTACATACACACGTGGTCAGAATTGTTGGTACCCTTGGTAAATATGATCAAAGAAGGCTGTGAAAAATCTGCAATGTTAATCCTTTTGATCTTTTATTAAAAAAATAAAATAAAATAAAAATATCACAAAAATCTAAGCTTTCATTGGAGAATAAGAATTTTAAATGGGGGGGAAATATTATGAAATAAATGTTTTTTTCTCAAATACATGTTGGACACAATTACTGGTACCCCTAGAAATTCGTATGAGTAAAATATATCTGAAATATATTCCCATTCGTATTCACAATTTTGAGCACACCAGCGTGATTATGAACATGAAATTATCCAGCCATGGCTTCCTGTTTCACAGAAATATAAATAGGAGGGAAAACAAAACAAAGGTCAAATTCCAAATTAATCACCCATCACTATGAGAAAAACCAAAGAATATATTTCTGATGTGCAGCAAAAGATAACTGAGCTTCACAAATTAGAAAGTCACTTTAAGAAAAGAGCTAGAGCAGTGAAATTCCCATTTCCACCATCAGGGCAATAATTAAGAAGTTCCAATCAACAGAAAATTTTATGAATCTGCCTGGAAGAGGACGTGTGTCTATATTGTCCTAATGCACGGTGAGAAGGGGAGTTTGAGTGGCTAAAGACTCTGCAAGGATCACAGCTGGAGAATTGCAGAAAAAGGTTGAGTTTCGGGGTCAGAAATCCTTAAAAAATTAACAGCCCCTACATCACCATGTGTTGTTTGGGAGGGTTTCAAGAAAACAAACAAAAAAAAAATATATATATATATATCTATCTATCAAGAAAAGAAAATGCTTTCACCAAAAAACAATCTCCAGCATATTCAGTTGTCAGACACAACTGGAACTTCAAATGGAAGTGGCTTCTATGGTCAGATTAAACTACAAAATGAGCTTTTTAGCAGCAAACAAATACCAACAGATTAAAAAAAAAAAAAAAAAAAAAAAATCAAAAAGTGACTCTGTTAGAAATCTCATAATGGGCCATGTTTGGATTTTCCAACCGGACAATAATCCAAAAACAAACCTTAAAAACAACACAAAAATGGGTCACTGAGCACAAAACCAAGCTTCTGCTATGGCCATTCCAATCCCCTGACCTGAACCTTATAGAAAATGAGTGGGGTGAACTGAAGAGGAGAAGTACCATCATGGAGCTGGGAATCTGAAGGGTCTGGAGTGATTCTGGATGAAGGAATGGTCTCTGATCTCTTGTCAGGTGTTATCTAACCTCATCAGGCATTATAGGAGAAAACTCTGAGCTGTTATTTTGGCAAATGGAGGTTTCAAAAAGTATTGAATAAAACGGTGCTGTTAATTGTGTCCAATGTATATTAGAGAAAAACATTTATTTCATAATGATATTTCCCCCCATTTTAAATTCTTATTCTCCAACAAAAGGTTAGATTTTTATTATTTTTTTAAATAAAAGATCAAAAGGATTCACAATGCAGATTTATTTTCACAGCCTTCTTTGATCATATTTACCAAGGGTACCAACAATTCTGACCACGTGTGTACATACATACACACACACACACACACACACACACACACACACACACACACACACACACACACACATCCATCAAATCTTATAAGACACTGTAAATGTGATAGAAAGTAAATATTTTCAGGGTAATATTTCAATACTTAGCTTTCACTTTAATTTAATTATAATGTAAAAAACTATTATTTTTATAAACAACATTTTTATATTACCACACTTTCTATTTTTCTCACATAGTATGAATAGTATCTATAAAGTCACTTTGAAACATTATTTCACTATTTCGCATTTAATTAAAATATTTCTTTTTGAGTTCACACATCTAATATTAGTCTTACAGTGGGTAGAAGACACTGTCAGTGTAATAAAGTAAATATTTTCAGGATAATATTTCAATAGTCTCCTTTGAAGTATAATGATTACGTTAAAAAAAAATTAAATATTGTCTTTATAATACAATTCTACTATTTTTCTCACACAGCACACAATGATTTTTATATCCACCATGCAGTATTTGGCATCAGAAAGTTAGTGTCTCTATAAAGCTTCTAAACTAGCTTGACCAGCAAGTCAACCAGCATTATCAGAAAGACCATGCTGGTCGACTATCTCCACCAGATAAGATTTGCTTGAGAACATAATGATCCAAGCCAGCATAAACCATGGTGGTCTGAGTTGAGAAGCAAAACACAAGCTGAGGGACACAAAGAAAAGGCAGGCACAGAGAGGTGTGAACACGCGAGTTGTCGAGCCCAATATGGAAGAGCCGGACGACTGCTTTGTGTTCCTGTGATATTTCACAGCATTTCCTTTGGTGCAAATTGGCCTCCATCATTCGCAGCAAAACAGAGCACGCTCACCTTCAGAAAAGTGTCCAGAGATCCATTTTCCATGTACTCTGTCACTATCATCACAGGCTTACCTAAGGGACAGAGAAAGAGGAGACAAAATGGGAAGTGTGAAATATTGTGGAAAAGAGAGAGACAGAGAGACAGAGAGAGAGAGACAGAGAGACAGAGAGAGAGAGAGAGAGAGAGAGAGAGAGAGAGAGAGAGAGAGAGAGAGAGCAGTAGCAAGAGAAAGACGTTTAATTTTTTTCACAGGCGAATAAGAAAAGACACAGCGGAGAGGCAGGAAGAGGCTGGCGCTTTTGTGTCCTATATTTAATTCATTTCCAAGCTGACAGAGAAAAACATGCAGATAAAGAGAGCGGACACCTCCCCCACTCCCAGCAACTTCACAGCCCCTCTACCTGCTGCCTGTTACTCATAGTGACAGCCCCTAATCAAAGCTCTCAATAACAGTCAGGCAGATAATTAGAGTGAGCTGTCCACTGAGAATATCTTTGTCCAGAAATACCTAAAATGGTAATGAGTTCCTTTTGGAGGGAGGATGATGAAGGGGGGAGACAAGTGAGGGGGAGGTTTTTAGGGGGTGTGGTGATTAATTGCCCTGGGGGTTGTGGTGGGGGGTTGAAGATGAAGGGGGGTAAAGATCTGCTAATGGGAAAAGTGTTCATCTCTCCGCTATGGCTGCAGACACAGCTGTAAAAGGCTCATATGGGGAGCTTGCACCTGCGTTGCTGAAAGTGATTAAAAATTCTCCCTTGATTCCACCCAAATAACACGCTGTCAGTCAGAGACACCCCAATTCTGACCTCGCATGTGACAGGGAAGAGTACATGCTAATCCATCCTGATTATCAGAGATGTTTGATGGATGTAATGTATGGCGGAAACTTTCACCTCGGGGCACCAGACGCACGTCAGCACGAGATGCCATTTAGCCCTAGAGACGTTCACCATTTCTGTGAGCAGCCCTTTATGTTGTGCCTAGCCTTACGGGTTTTAGGTTTGAACGCTGCCAGGTGATCCTTGAGGTATCAACACTGTGACATTGAGGAAACAACATAACCACAGTTTGCTCCATGGGGACTGTTTATGTAAATTATTAGTGTCATTTATATATTTATTTACTTTTTTTCATTTTTAAAATAATAAAATAAAATAAAATAAAATAAGATAAAAGGCTGGTCCATGTAATATGCATTTTTCAGAGACAAAACAAACAAATAAACCAAAAAAATGATTTGAACATTTATTTCCATTTGACAGTTTTATTAGTGAGGTCAAACAGTGATGTTTTGTTATTCATTTATTTTATATTATTATTATTACTATTATTACTATTATTATTATTATTATTATTATTATTATTATTATTATGTTCCTTTAAATGAATAGGTTATTGTTTTTTGTTTTTTTATTTTTATTAAATTTTCATTCCTTTTATTTTTATATTAAAATCACAGAAATTAAATTGAATGAAAAATAAATACAAAACAATAGAAAATAGACTGGTCCAATTAATATGCATTTTCTAGAGAAAAACTAACTAACCAACTAACTAACTAACTAACTTAGTGATGTTTTTTTCATATTTATTTTATATATTATATGTAATATATATATATATATATATATAATATAATATAATATAATATAATATAATATAATATATATATATATATAAATAATATATTGTACCTGTAAATAAGAGTATGTTATATTTTCATTCATTTTATTTTTAGATTAAAATAATTCGATTAAACTCAATTAAATGGAATGAGAAATATATAAAAATTAAAAGAAAATAAATTCAGGATGGTCCAGGTAATAGGCATGCATTTTATAGTACTAAACAAACAAATAAAGTCACAAACATTTTTTCCGTTTGACTAATTGTTAAGTGAGATCAAAAAGTGATTTTTTTTGTAATTTATTTTATATATTAAAATAAATATTTTGATACTTTAATTGTTACATTGTGCTTTAGCTGTTAAATAGTTTGCACGGTAAAACCTTGAAAAGGTATAGTAAAGCATCACCATATAAACGCAGGCGGACATCACTAGTCTCTGCATTGTGACTTTTGCACATCTCTTGCTGCAATACAAGAAGTAAAAGAAAATGTGAGCAGAAGACCTTGAGGACAAAGATAACAAGACATCTGCCCTGTCAATTTCAAAACACAATTTAAGCCTGCAGACTGGCTACAAACGAAGAGTCAATGGTTTCATTATGGTTTTGTAATCTCTACTTCAGCAAAGCACAAAGAAATAGAAACCAAATTGAATCCAATAAAACCCCATTCAGCCCTAACAAGCTATTTATAGCATCAAGCCCTAAGACATTGCCAGATGAATGGGGGTTGCACTGTATGTCCTAGCTGTCACTGTAAGTAAATCACAAATGTATCGGTCACACCCTTTAGAATTGAAGCCACACGACAAGCGTGGCGAAGGATATCCGAAAGGATCGCGCATTAGCTTATCAACATGGGACAAATTACTTTGACAATGAGCTAGCTGGATAACGTGGCCTCCTTGCCTCAACCTACAAACCTCTGGCCACCAGAACTGAAATATAGAGTGCATTCAAACAAAGCACAACGTCTTCCTGACATTACCGTTGTTTGCATTATCAGATCAAACTGAAGTGCATTTCAACTACTCTAGCTTGTGGCTGATGGTTCTACTGATAGGTACGTTAATGAAATTACCTAGCTACTTCTCCATGCATGCACATTTAAGGGTGATTGATGCTGCAGCAGTTTTAGAAGCGCTTCAGTTAGACAGTATTCACACACACACACACACACACACACACACGCACACGCTCAAACATCCACTGCGTCCCGCGATGAGCCAATCTACTCTAAATGTCTAAGCATTGTGGAAAGGTCGTAATTATGGATATTATCACAGGAGCAAGGAATTTGTACATGTATTTAAGGGAACCTGAAAAAGGTGATATACATTAAAAGACCTGCAAATTCAGTATGTAGTCTGTACATCATCTGTAATCACATGCTTAGGAAGCATTTGATAAGAGGAACGCATAAAATAAAATAAAATAAAATATTGGCTGGTTCAATTAATATGCATGCATTTTAGAGAAAACCATTCAGGATAAAATAAAATAAAATTTTAAAATAAAGTAAAATTTTAAAAATAAAATAAAATATTAAAAAATAAAATAATTTTTAAAATAAAATAAAAAAATTTTAAAATAAAATTAATTAAAATATTTTTTTTAAATAAAATGAAATAAAATAATATCAGATATTGGCTTGTCCAGTTAACATCCATGCATTTTCTAGAGAAAAGTATTCCGAAAAAGATAATTTGCCGTGAAAGACATGTAACTCCAGTATGTACTCCATAAATCATCTGTAATCACATGCTTTGGTGGCATTTAACGAAATTACAGCAATTTAACATGCAAAAAAATAAAAATAAAATAAAATAAAAATAAAATTTAAAAAATAAAATAAAATAAAATAAAATATTGGCTGGTCCAATTAAAATGCATGCATTTTTAGAGAAAACCATTCAGGATAAAAAACACAAGAAATGTAACTCCATTATGTACTCATGCTTTGGAGGCATTTGATGAAATGAGAGTAAAACAAAAAAAAACACAAAACAAAATAAAATTCAGGCTTATCCAGTTAATATGCATGCATTTTCTAGAGAAAAGTATTCCGAAAAAGGTAATTTGCCATTCAAGACCTGCAACTCCTGTATGTACTCTGTACATCATCTGTAATCACAGGCTTTGGAGGCATTTGATGAAATGACAGCAATTTATCATGAAATATCAGAGGACAAAGGAATTTTAGGGCTCAAAACAAGTTAAGCTCTAGCTTAAAAGCACACATTACTCTGAACAAAGCAATACTTTCAATGATTTAGAAATGACATCCTCTTATCTATTGTTCCTGCTGTTGATGGCACAAAGAAAAACTTTTCTTGAGGACTCAGCTGGAATGAACCTGAAAATACAGCCACGGATGGCAAACGTTATCAGATAGCAGACTGGAGTCCGCTAATCTGATGGTTAGATGCACAATGGGTTTATAATAGAGACGATGACAGCTCTGTGTTTTTGCAAAGATGGGGGATAAAGAACTGAATGGGGCATTAAGGTCTATTCTGATTCCATTCTCTGAGCTGCTGACACATTTGCATTACAAAAAGCTCAATCACGGTCTAATTTTTTCCGTCTGAGGTGGTAATGATAGAGCGCCTCTCCGAAAGCTGTGTTATGTGACAGATGCTTTTCATATTACAGCGCAAAACTCTTTGTCTTTCTCGGCGGCGCTCCACCAGGCAGCATAAACACTCTTCAGCCTCTTTAATGCATCTCCACTCGGCTCCATCAGTGCTGTGATTAGTCTGTGCGTACGAGGAGGGGGCTGGATTGACAGCTGCTTCTGTAATGCAGTGCGAGGGGGTCGCTGACCTCTCCTATCCCCATCCCCTACACCATCAGGCTGATCTGTGACCTGTGAAATTACTCCGGCTACCATATCTCACCCAATCAGCGGCGGATGAGGACACGTTTGCAAACCGACACACGCACACACGTGTGTTAAATTACCTGCCAGAAAGAGCAGTATGGAAGATACGTAATATGATAGTTTCACTGAGCCTTATTCACAAATACTTACGTACAGTTGTTACGTACAGATATTTCTTCAAAATATCATCTTTTATGTCCCGCAAAAGATTGTAAGTCATACAGGTCTGAAATGACGTGAGGGTGCGTAATGACAACAGAATGTTCATTTTTGGGTGAACTATTCCTTTAATGTTATTATTATTATTATTATTATTATTATTATTATATATTTATGTTTTATTAATATGGATTTTTAAAAATGAAATTATACTCTAAATAAGAAACTAAAACTGCCAGCAGGTGGTGGTAAATGTCTTTATGAATAAGTCATTGAGTCATTCATTCATTGGATTAGTATAAACAGCTGATTCATTCAGGAATTAACTATATGGCTCTCTTTATGAATGGGCCATTGAATCACTCCTTCACATGATTTGTTCAAAACGCAGATTCACTCAGAAACGAAACGCCACTATGATGCTCGGAGACACACAACGGTTCTGCTATGACATTACAGAAAATATTTTATTTGGCAAAATTAAGCAAAAACAGACAATACTATATTAACTTCTTATTTACTGAACTGTTGTATAAAAATCACATTTGATTTTATTAGGGCTTATACACAGACATATTTTTATATTTTATACTTTTTATTATATACTGCAACAAAAAAAGTTAGGTTTTTTTTTTTTTTAATAAATTCCTATTTCTATGTAAAATATTCATGTTGCCATAAGGTTAATGACTAAGAGTCATTATGAGGGCACACAGGAAGTCTGTGTACATTTGGACAATCCAAGCCTATAATAATGAAAGCCTTTCACTGACATATTTGTTGAATCAAGACTTTCATAACCTCATAATTATGTTGTAACAGCACAGAATTAAAAAAGGAAAATTACTGTACTTTTATTTAATAAGAGAGGAAAAACTGTACCGCCAACATTAATAATAACTATTTGAACTGAATCAAACTAAAGGCCACCATTAGCATTTTGCACAAGTAAGAGGAACTGGGAGGAAATGTCGAGAGGATTAATGTTAATAATTCTGACATTGAATATTCATGATCCCTCCCAAAACTCACATCCAATTATATGTTTGTATTATCGATATTCATGCAGCTGGCATGAATATGGATGGTCCTTTTGTTATAGAGCCTGTCAGTCTAATCCACAGAGTCTTGAAGTAGGAAAAAAAATAGAAAAGAGAGATCAGTAGAGGAAATTACCACTCAATAGTGACCAAAACACCTGTTGCAAGATACTGTTTTTTTAAAACGCAGACAATAGAAATTGAAACACGCACAATAAGTTGGCAAATTCAGGTTCAGAAGCTCTATTCTAATCACGGCCAATATTAGCATCCTCATTATCAGCGAGCAGGCAGCACACATCAATTTCAGATTCTCAGGAGTAGCAATACAAGCAATCAGAAGCAATATAGACCTAATATGCGTTTATATAATGCAAAGTCAAACAAAACAGTGGTTTCTTCAATTTATTTTTTCTACAAACAATTTAAGTTGACTCTCGCCATGATGATGTGTTATCTATGACCTTTCTGAAGTCATTATCTTACCAGCTAGAGTGATAATTCAAAGCGATAAAAGCAAATTCAAACGCATACTGTCATAGCACATTTGTATTCTAAAGTAGAAGTAGGGCATAAAATCACTGATATAAATATTATCATACATATTTATTCGAATGAATATTCATGAACCGTGCTATTTGGTTTTTGTTGAAGATAAGATTGTAAGGTCAATTATCTCTGTGTGGAAAACACAGGGGGTACAAACTATTTCCAGCAATAGACTTTATGTGCAAATGCGTTACGGATGTAAATGCTTACATCTGGTGACGACTCCCTCCAGTCGAATGATGTTGGGATGGTCAAACTGGCCCATAATGCTGGCCTCACTCAGAAAGTCACGTCTCTGCTGCTCTGAATATCCGGCTTTCAGACTCTTGATGGCCACCTGGATCTCCCTCTTACTGGGCAGCCTTAGACGGCCACTGCAGACCTCTCCAAACTCACCTGGGAGTCAAACAAGAGCCTGTCAACTAATTGAATTTACCTTCAATCCCTTATTTCATTGCATTACAATCCCCTGGTGAGCGGTTCAGATGGTTTACACAAGTAGGGCATGCTTTTGAGTCAATTTATTTTGACTTACCAGCCCCAATAACTCTCTCAATCCGTATGTTGGAAACTTCAATCTCTTTGGCGAAGTCTCGCACCGCCTGGTTGGGGTCCTCATATGTGTGTGGGTGAATGTACGTGCGTGTTTCGGGAAGTTTGACTGCAATGCAAGAACACGGTAGGAGTGGGGATAACGGTTGGGTTATTTTACAGTCACTTTAGTTACATAGACTGAACCATCCATTTTCCTAAAAGAAGGGGAGTGCTGCATTTTCAACCTCATTAAACATTGTCTTTGGCAGGCAGGAAAAGTGTCATTAGAGAAAACACACATTAGGCAACTAGAGCGATCAGAGACATCATTTATCAGCAAATGCATCAGAGGCTCTGTTCACTAACCGACAATTTGCTGGAAAAACATGCGTTTTCTTTATTCATCCATCCAGCCAGACCGAATTATGTTCACCGTCTGACTGGCCAGAAAAAATACAATCCTGATTTGATGGCATATCTCAAACTATGTTCTTTGAATGCACTATATTAGACATCTTTAAAAGTTTTGCTCAATATTTCACTGATTATTCTTAAAAGATTTGAGTTATTTTCCAAGACCAAAAAACCTGTGTGCATTACCTCGTCCATGCTGAAACTGCATTTTCTCTTCCTCAGGGTCTTGCTTTGCTTTAATATATCCACAGCGCCTGGAACAATAGAATAAGCACAATTAAAACAGACCGACACAGTGAAATACATGCTTTCTCTCACACTAAATCAACCAGCCAATCCCCCAAGACTAAGAAAATGTTGATGACCGTAGAATCAAATCTACAGTGGCCTGGTCTGGTCACATATATCATCTTTTTACAGTGTAGTTTAACCATAATGTGTCTTTAGAGTCCAGTTTTCCCACCTAGTAAAGGATTTCACTGCTTTAATCCGCTCTTTAGCACCAGGAAAATTCAATCCTGTCACCTCTGACTTTATCATTAACTACATCATTCCTCTCACAGTGGGATCATGAATAAAGAAATGCCCCAGATAATGAATATTCCAATACACTGGGGAGGAAAGGTGGCCAACATAGGACTGATAATTATGTTCATTATTCATTTAATCCTCTTAGTGACACACGCTCACACATTCCCTTTTCCTGTCATGTCTTTAACAAGAACGAATTGCCAAAAATGTAATGTCCCAGGCTGACTAGCCATAGTAATTATACAGCATGCTGAAATGTGGAGAATGGCTGCAGAATGTCTACAGACTGGCACGTTTGATGGGGACCAGGTGGAAAAAGCCATCCTAAATGGGTTTCTAGAGGACACTGGCTCAATAATATGGGTGAATATCCACTTATGAATAGAAAAGCAGACTGGAGTCTCTATTGTGCTATAGCGGATGACAAAATGCAAGGCATTTCCTCTAACTGCAGGTAAAGAAAGCTAAGAGGTCCACAGTGGAGAGAGAGTGTTATGAGCCGAGAGCCTTTAGGGGAATTCACACTGGACTCGTTTTTGCATCCAAAACCAGCTAGAGTGCAAGAGCCGATTGCTGTGGTCATGAGGTACATTTTTTAAAAAGTTCATGTTTTTAAACTGACATACCTTTTTAAAAAATGTAATGAGCACAAAGATATCACACAGTTGCCAAAAAGGCCTGTTGGATGAATGTGTACACAGATGACCAAAATAAAAACTGTGTAAATACCCCTTTAGAAAGCCTATAATCCATGGATGACCGCCATTCAGAACTGAATTAACTATGCTTCCTGAATTCCAGTTCAAATACTGAATTTGAAATGAGGGATGCAGAACTGCAATTTAAATTTTGGTTTTATTAAATGATAGATAAAATTGCAATTTAATTTGGATTTAAGAAAGCAGATATCTAGAATGATAGAGCGATAGCACAAGAGACAAAAGAACGATAGACAGACAGAACAACAGAATGGTAGAATGACATTAAATGGTAAAACAGCAGATAAAACAACACAACAATAGATAGAAAGACAGAGCGAAACAACGACAGATAGAACAATAGATAAAACATCAGACAGAATGAGAGAGAATGATAGTGACAAAAGGATGGAGCGACAGATACGATAGAACGATATCTAGACTGACAGAACAATATCTAGAACTGTAGATACTGTATATTTAGCGACAGAACAATAGAACGGCAGATAGAATTATAGAACACCAGAATGTTAGAAAAACAAAACGACAGAACAAGAGACAGAAGGATAGAGTGACAGACAGAACTATAGAATGATATCTAGATTGAAAGAATTATATCTAGATTGACAACGATATCTAGACTGATTTCACTATATCTACATTGATAGATGTATCAAATGATAGAATGAGAGATATGACATACAATCATAGATAGAATGACAGAATGAATGATGGAATGACAAAGAAGGTTAGAGCGACAGACAGAATATCTAAACTAACAGAATGATATCTAGATTGATAGAAATATATCTAGATTGACAGAACGATATCTAGAACAATAGATATATCAAGCGATAGAACAATTGATAGAACCTATTGAGCGACTGCTAGAACGACAAATAGATAGATGGACAGATTCAATTCAAAATGGCACTCAAGAACTCTGAATTCTGCACTGCAATCAGTCCACAATGACAGAGAAATCACCAAAACTCTGCAATCAAACCGCTAAGCTAGTAATACTCCTGTAGCAGCTGTGGAAACAATCATGGGTCAGGGTTACCAGAATTTTGATTCTGGTATTGATTTTATACACAGTTAACAATGCTAATCAATACAGGATACAGAGTCCCCTTCATTCAAGAGCCAGAGCGTGCTCAGCTGCTCCAGAGCAGTCGAAGCATCGGGGCCCGAGGCCGAGGTTGGGGAGAGAGCAGACCTAGGGGTCTATTACATAATGGGAAGACCACTGGGTTCATTCATACCCCCTCTAATCCGGTCTGTTGCACCTCCCTACGGAGCAGCGGGGGGTAAATCTTTCCCTTTCAGCTGTTGTACAGCCCCGTCTGGTGGGGGGTTCAGAGGTACATGTGTGTCGTTTCCTTTCTGCTGCTTTTAATGAGACTAGGGGTCTCAAGAGAGATCCCACCTGTTCATCAGCCACACATACACATGCACCCCCCTAAATAAATGCTCAGGGCCTAGTGTGCATCTGTGTGCAGGTACAACCCCCCAACCCCTCCGATCTTCAACCGTCCCATGTGCGAAACACAGTCTATTAAGTGGAACATGCTTGCACGGGGGGCGCAGGGCTGGAGGGGTTCGCAGAGGTGGGCCGCCCGATTGAAGCATGTGGTAATCAGGGAGAGTAAATCGACTCCGAAACCGACCCCGCTTGCTCTCTAACCTCCCCTGTCGTCCCTCGAGGTCCCGCAGACGGATCCCTCCCCCTTGCACCTGCCGCAGCGCCGCTCAAGACACTGATGAAACACTTCCCGTGCCGCAGCGGGAGATCCGGGAGCTTCTAAAGTGAAGCGTGATCCCACCCTTCAACCTTCCTGTCACTCATTTGAATGCAATATGCACACTGCGGGGCTATTTGCATATTCTGTTATAACGGCGGATAAAATGAAAAAACGTGACAGACTAACGTCTAGGACTCTGCAATTAACACATTTTTCAACTCCGAAGCATTCCTCAAATCCCTTTTGTGTGGTGATAAAGACGTTTCGCAGCCCTACACCGCTGGAAGCCCTTTTGTCTTTGACCCAGTTTCTTTTTCCTTTCTTCTTCCTCTCTTTTGTCTTTCTCCCGCTTTCACAGTGTGAAGCTTGTATCTGCAGGTGACAGTGCAGCAGTGCAGCTTTGTATCTGCTGACAGGGCTCATATCTTTCTCTGTGCCTTTGAGAGAGGGACATCGAGTGTCATGGTGTAAAAGTAGAGAGACTCTTAAACTGTCTGGCCGGCTTGAGGGAACAATGAGTGAGAGCCGACTCAGAGTTTGCCATAAGCATTTAGAGAAAGATGTAATGGAGAGATTGAGGAAATAGACTTCTTTAGTGCTTGTCCAGACATTACCATTGCTCATACAAACCTTACATATTAAATGTTGGCATGTTACTCATCCTATAGTGTCTGCGCAACAGACATTAATAACTCAAATCGCGCAGCCTAAGTGGTGTGCTAGTAATTTTCTAAGTGATCAGCATATAATAAAAAGGTGAATAATAAAACAGGTAAAAACTATAACATTAGGTTAATTCTGAGTAAACTGCTCAAAATAGCCAGATACCTGTAGCAATGCCCCAGAAACCACCCCAAAATCACCCTAGAAACAGCATTTTTTTTTAAACAGTAACATGCGACAAGCCACTCAGAACACTTAAGCAGTAATTGTACTTGTTTACATTCTGAAATGTAAGCAAATACATATTCTACAGGATTTAGATATACAATTTAGGTTTAGTCAGACTGTTTTTCTTTTTCATTAAGAGTATGAGTAAAGAAGAGCATCATAAAACATCTGAATGACATAGAGGTTCACCCAAAAATGAAAATTCTGTCATCATTTACTCACCCTCCACTTGTTCCAAACCTCTATGAGTTTCTTTCTTCTGCTGAACACTAAAGAAGATATTATGAAGAATGTTGGTAACCAGACAACTGATGGTAGCCATTGACTTCCATAGCAGACTTCCTACAGTCAACTGTATGGATACCAACATTCTTCAAAATATCTTCTTCTGTGATCAGCTTGACAAATTGAGGGAGATTAAATTATGACTTTTTTGGGGGGGTGAACTATCCATTTGATAAATATATTTAAAAATATTTTTGAATATACTTTTGATTACTTATTTTCTATGGATACACTCTAAGGAAAAAAGGCTAAAAAAATCCATGTTTAGGGGTACAATTGCACCTTTAGTGGTACAAAGCAATGAAAAGGGGAAAATACCCTCAGCATAGATAACATAAATGTTTAAACTGAGAAATTGTACACTTTCATCCACTAAATGAGCTCATTTCAAATTTGATGCCTGCTACATGTCTCAAAAAAGTTGGCACAGGGAAATTTTTAAAAGATTGGACAACAGCTGAGAGAACATCTAGCATCCATCAAGTTAATTGACATCAGGTCTGTAACATAAAAGGGATGTCTTAGAGAGGCAGAGTCTCTCAGAAGTAAAGATGGGCAGAGGCTCTCCAATCTGTGAAAGTGTGCATAAAAAGATTGTGAACGTTGTTTTAATACTTTAAAAACAACGTTCCTCAACGTCAAATTGCAAAGGCTTTGCAAATCTCATCATCTACAGTGCATAACATCATCAAAAGATTCAGAGA
>JAFVLL020030682.1:60002-108628 GCA_021397915.2 Tor tambroides | reverse complement strand
TGCTGATGACATCCTGTAAGGTTTCTGTCAAGTAACAGCACTGCTGTTTCAGGCTGATCAGAAAGTTAAGGAAATCTTCACTCCTGAGAAAAAGAAGATATTTCACAAATGACACCCCTTTGTTCATAAACTTATGAAGTAGTTCAATAAACTTTCCACTTCCTTTATGCTTAGACTTTTCAAAGTAGAGTGTTGCAGGGATGACATTTTCGTAGGCCAAAACCCAGAAACGAGTTAGCATTTTAGCACTTCCCATCGCCCTGATGGGTTTTTGGTTAAATGCCTGAAATAACACAAGCTTAAGACACTTAACATTTTATTCTATGGCATAAAATACATCAGTAATTTGCCTTGTGCTTTTTTAAAGCTTTTATACTTGTTTTGACATTGAAATCATGCAACTTTGATGTAGTCCGTTTACAGCCTATGATTAGCTTTTTACTTCTGCCGATTATATTTAGGCTTAAAAATTAAAAAAAAAGTTGTTCATTTGTTAAGATTATCTTGATGAACAAAACATGTAATAATCATAAGCCATGTGTAAGAAAAATGTTATAAAATCTGTTACAGTATCTATCTATCTACCAAGTGATACCATTGTTTACTTAAATATTTCCTTCAGTTCTTTTTATCCTAAAATCACAAACATTGAAAGCTGAAATGTTTCTTAAATGACCAATGGTATCACTTAATTTGGTGACAGCATTCTTGGTGTACTTCTGCCATCACTTACAATTTCGAACTCCTGTAATGGCTCACACATACCACGCAATGTTGATAGTGTTATCTTAACAGAGCATTTCCCCAAGCAGCCGTTTTCTTCTCCTAACACTCTGTCAGAGCCTGTGGTAAACACTGTCAGACACTGTGGAGTTACTATCTCCTTCAGGACGGAGAGATGGGCTCTGAGCGTCACTTTGTTAGTTTTTCTATGACTGAATGAGTGATAGGCTCTTGTGGACGACTAAGTGCTGGGTTAATGCCACCGTCCTAACAGGCACCATGAGCAGATCCATCAATTTGTATCAGGTCACATACACTGGTAATTAGTTGATATATTTTAAATAATCCACCCACTCATAATAATAACAGTTAAACATTGTTTTTTTGCCCTAAAAATAACATCAGCATCAAAGCTACAGAGATATCTTCCGGAAACAACTAATGAACTCTTGTGAAAACGGCAGTGCTTATGTTTACATACATCCCATTAGACAGGAAATCAACTGTGGCAATGAATTTCACTGTAACTCTATATCCTTTTAATGTGTGTTTATGGAGCAGCTATCAGAAGAGGATTTATCTGCGCAATTTACTGTGTGTCAGTCTGCCCTCTCTGTACCTCCCTGACATTGAATAAAGAAATTACAGATTGATTAGATTCATTAAGCGTGGACTTTAAAGTCAAACATGGCCGCCACGCCGCCTACTCGCCATCATCCATCAGAACCCGGAGCATGCAGAAACAGCACTAGTTCATTTCTCACCTTACAAATCATTACTAGAGCTTAAACCATTAAGACAGGCTTACATGGAAGCCTTGTCAAGACACTGTTGTTCTGCTGTGAGTTCTGAAGACTGTTACCAGCAAAACATGGTTTGGATTTGATGTGGATACATAATAAACACACAATAAAGTTTAGATTAGCTTGAGGCTAAATGAGCTTTACCCGCTGTCTATGTTATTAAGAGGCGTCAGGGTGTCCAGATCTACTTTATCAAGGTGCATCTGCTCCATGGTGCTGAGAATCTTCTTTTGATCCTCAGGATTAGTTACACCAATCTAAAAGAAAGAGAGCTGATTTATTGTAAACCAACATTTTATGGGAGATACTAATATATATATATATATATATATATATAACACGACAGAACAAATGTTTGTTTTGTTTTTATGTTCTCATCTATTAAAAAGGCATGATCTACAAACCTTTTCCAAGTCCCCCTTCTCCATGATCAACAGGTCACTCCAAGTGACATCATTTTCCTGCCAGTAAAAAAAAAAAAAAAAAAAAAAAGGTGACATGGGAGAAATGTTTTTGTTTTTTGTTTTTTGTTCATCTATTAAAAAGGCATGATCTACAAACCTTTTCCAAGTCCCCCTTCTCCATGATCAACAGGTCACTCCAAGTGACATCATTTTCCTGCCAGTAAAAAAAAAAAAAAAAAAAAAAAAAAGGTGACATGGGAGAAAGAACATTTAATAGAGACAATAGTAATTTCCTCAGAAAATACAAGTAATCAACATTGCAATTCATTTACAATGAAGGTCTATGGGGTAATCATACAGTATTGTTATTGAAAAAAAATAAAATAATAATAAACATCCAAAATTTTTAATAAATAATTAATCTAAATATGTAAACTATAAGCTATATAAAATATAAGCTTAACACTTCTGGAGCACCAGCCCCATAGACTTCTATTAAAAGTCCATTACAATAAACATTTATTTAGTGTAACGGTAAAATAAATCGACTGGCTCACCACCATGATGTCCGAGAGATGATCCAGATTCAGACCATGCAGCAGAAGTTCAATATCACTCAGCTTGGAGGAACTGTAAGATCAAACAAAAGAATGAACCCACATTTACAGTACTGATATCTGAGCCCAGCTGCTTTCATGTTGATTTGTAAAACAATTAAATATAGTTTATAGTGAGGACCAATCACATGACTGCTCCCCATCTGTATAATTAAATATACCGCTCAAAAGTTTGGGGTTTGTACGATTTAAATAATAATAATAATAATAATAAATATATATATATTTTATTTTATTTATTTATTTATTTTAAGTCTCTTATGCTCTTTAGTCTACTTTTATTTGATCAAATATACAGTTTTAAGTTGTAATATTTTATTGTATATTTGATCAAATAAAAGTATTTTATAATATTTGACATTTTAAAGAAATATTATCAATGTCAAAATATTAATTTTCTGATGAACAAAGTTCAAATGAGCATTTATTTGAAATGGAAATCCTTTGTAAGCCTTTTTCTTTCAAAAAGATTTCTTTTAATTTTCAGTCACCACTAGAGGACGTTACAAGCCAAGTCACAGTCACAGATGCTCACCTCTCTTTGCAGACAGACGAAAGATCAGGGTTTTGATTGAGAAATTTATACAGCGCCTCAGCTTTAGAGGATGCATTGCCAATTACAGCAGAGAGCTCTGTAGAATTAAGGATCCTGAAGATCTGAAAGAGCAATGATTTTAACATTTCTCATTTTCAAGACCAAAAGCAACATTGGTTTTACCTGTAGTCTAAAGATAACATTTCTATGATTTCTAACATTGGAGATCAAAGCAAGGGCAGAGAGGTGATCTACCTCAGGGTAATTGAATACTTTAGCCATGTCAGCTGCGGTCTTCCCTGTTTTGGTTTTGATGAACTTATCTGCTCCTAATTGAAGCAGTTTCAACACAGCCGCTTCACGTCCATACTGCACTGCTATTATGAGGGCCTGATCGATATTAAAGTGTAATGCAGGGGAGAACGCAATAATAATAGATACAAATGGACAATGAATATGATAAAAAGCAGGTAAAAACAACTAATATAGAGGCAGTTAATTAACTCTACAGCCTTTATTGATGATCTTACCGTAAGGCCATTATCATTCTGAAAGTTCAGCTCCGCTCCATGAGAAACCAGCAAATTAATCACCTGACAATAGCCGTCTCTGGCTGCCAGCATCAGACACGTCATACTGCTCCTGAACAAGGGCACAAAAAAAGACACAACAGAACTGCCAGATGTTACTGTGATCATGCTGATGGGAATAAATCACACATAGGGGGGGTGTTATGTTCTCTGCCACATTTATATTTAACATGAGCCATTTATTGCAGTAAACCGAGATGGAATTGATAGGAGCAAACTAAGCAAAAGTGTAATAGCGATAATTTAAGCCTATGACTTGAACAATTGGTGTTTTTTTGCTATAGCCACAAGTACAATAAGTACAATACAGAGTGTTCTGGCAGTTTCATGAAAACAATACCTGAAATAAATAAAACCCTTGAGAGTTTCAGACGGCACAGAAACTCAAGCTTGTCACTTAATTTATCTTCTAAATACATCTGTTAACAACATGCCCCCTCAGATTTTTGAAACAAGTGGATTTTGAATGCAACTTCCAAAACTTTTTAATAATTAATTTGCACAAATAATTGTAATCAGTGTTATTTTAGTGACATCGGACATACATACATACATACATACATACATACATACATACACACACACACAAACATACATACATACATACATACCTCACTTTCATTTTAATTTAAGTTTTAGTAATATTGTAGTTCTTTTTTTTCATTATGGTCATATAGTTTTTATTTCAGAGTTTGCTGTTATTTTAGCACATCAAGTTAAACTAAATGAAATTGACAAATATTGCCTTAGCAAGACATTTTAATTGAGTTAACATGTATTTTATTTAAAAAAAAAAAAACAGTAAGCATTTTATGGATTTAGTTAAAAATAACAATCCTGAATCTTGTGGTAAAAATCCTTCATTCAATGTGAAAGTGCAGCACTAGCTGTCAAGTTTAATCATTTATCTTGTTCATTACAAAAATAACTACATATTGTATTCAAACGCAATTTAAAATAATTTCATGTGATAAACAAAAATTGTACCTCACATCTTACAGTAACACTTAATCATTTACATTTAGTCATTTAGTAGACGCTTTTATCCAAAGAGACTTACATATGGAAGCAATCAAAATCAACAGAAGAGCAATGATATGCAAGTACTATAACAAGTCTCAGTTAGCTTAACGCAGTACACGTAGCAAGTTTTTTTTAAATTATATAATAAGAAAACAGATAGAATAGAAAAAGAACAGAGCAAGCTAGTGTTAGAGGTCTTTTTTTGCTTTTGTTAACTGTATAATAAATAAAAAGAAAACAGACAGAATACAAAAAAAGATTAGAAAAGCTAGTGTTAGTTTTTTTGTTTTGTTTAAGGATACAAGCAGTTAGTAAATTAATAGAGTGCAAGTCTAAAAGGGACATTTTTTTAAAGAACAGAATTAGAATAGAGTGCGCTAGAGTTAGAGGGTCAAATAAATATGGAAGAGATGTGTTTTTAGCTGATTCTTGAAGATGGCTAAGGACTCGGATTGAGTTGGGCAGACTGAGTTCCACCAGGAGGAACATCTAATTTAAAAGTCTGTGAAAGTGATTTTGTGCCTCTTTGGGATGGCACAATAAAGTGACGTTCACTTGCAGAACGCAAGGTTCTTAGAGGGCACATAAGTCTGAAGTAATGAATTTAGGTAAAGGGGTGCAGAGCCAGTGGTGTTTTTGTAGGCAAACATTAATGCATTTTATGCGAGCAGCTATTGGTAGCCAGTGCACATTGATAAACAGAGGTGTGACGTGCGTTCTTTTCGGCTCATTAAAAAACAATCTTGCTGCTGCGTTCTGGATTAATTGTAAAGGTTTGACAGAACTGGCTGGAACACCTGCCAAGAGAGCATTGCAATAGTCCAGCCTTGACAGAACAAGAGTCTGAACAAGGAGTTGTGATGCATGTTTCAAAAGAAAGGGCCTGATCTTCTTGATGTTGAATAAAGCAAATCTGCAGGACCAGGCAGTTTTAGCAATGTGGTCTGAGAAAATCAACTTACTCAAAGAACTACTAAAACATAACTTAGTTATGTCTGATATCTTGCTTAGGGCACTAAGTGAGTATGGACAACCATTAAAGCCCCCTCATAAACACAGGTTCATGATGCCTCTGTTTGTAAATCACCCTTAAACTAAACTCCATTCAGAATAATCGACTCACCATAAAGAGTACTACTACTACGCCAAAGTAAACAAAGACAAAAACATTTCACATCTTGCTTAGGACAATCTATTACCTGTTAAAAAAAAAAAAAAAAAGAACAAAAGAGGAACTTTCTAGTCGTCTCCATTGAGAGCGTGCATAACTGTTGTAAATATACAGTGTCAAACATCACACCTTAAATCTATGGGAAAATCCTGAAGCCATTAATCAACCTGGGTGGCATTTCCCAGAGAATGTGACGGTGGTGAACTTAACTCCACAACATCGAGCACAGGTGAGCAAGGGCACCATCATTCTTCATCTTGACATTATCTCCTCACTATCTACGCATTTCCCCTTCAGTGACTGAATTTGTGACAAATGCGTGCAGTCTTAAATGCATTTTCCCAGGCTGTCCTTCTACCAAAACCAAAGGAGCAATAAGAAAGTTTATTGAATCAATAAAACAAGATCCTAATTGCTGTAAACAGGGTTTAACCTATGGGTAAAACCATAAAAAATTAATCAAGTATCAAGTATACATCAAGGGGAATAGTAAAAAGCTGCTGTAAATGCTTCTCTTATGAATGCAACAATAACTAAACTGATGTTTGAAGATTCATTTGGAACAACATATGCTTGTCAGCATGGCTGCTCAAAAGCCTCACTGGGCACATCATCAAATAAACTACATGAAAGAACGGAAGAGGCAGTTGCAGAGGACTTGCATGCTCAGCAAAACATGCTTTCTGTAAGGTCACAGGGCCCAGTCACTTCTGGATTGAGTTCTCACCACAATTAAAGCCTAAAACATTTTTATGTCAAAATGTCTGCAATTCATAACCTCACAGGTATGCATGCAAAGTGGCTTCCTTCTGTGAAACACAAAAATAAACAAAATAAATACAGTACATTCTTATTGTTTATATTTTAAAAGTATTTATATATAGGGCTGCACAACTTGGCAAAAAAATTAGATTGCCTGTTATTTTATTCATTACAAATATTATCATCATTAATTACTATTATTAGTTTTACCTTTTTAAAAAAAAAAAATAATCAAGGCAAGACTTTAGTTACAATAACAACAAAGTACAATACTCATTTTTCACTGTCAAACATTCAAACCTTCAACTTTTAACATTTCAAATCCTTGAGCTTTTATTTTGGCAGAATACTAGTGAAATGCTGTAAAATACTTGAATGCATGTAAATAAACACATGGCTGTACTTCACTATGTGCAATAGACTATGTAATTATTTAAACGGCAACCTTTGACAAATGCACTAAGAAATACAGAGATTTCAGTTTTATTTTGATTAACTGTGCAGTCCCATTCATTTCTTATAATTATACAATTGATTAAATTTTATAATCATAATGAGGCATTTAAAAATTTATTATAGGCCTGTGATTTCACGCGTGAAAGAGAATGGAAACCAAATGTTAAATTTTCATCTCAGCACTTTTCAAATAATGAATCTCAACTAATCTGAAACAGATCCTCTTCCCAAATGATGTCTAGCTTAGTCTAAGCATACTGTATTTGTTAACAAAAAGATTTAGGGAAATGCAGCTGCTGCACA
Source organism: Tor tambroides (assembly GCA_021397915.2). NCBI lineage: Eukaryota > Metazoa > Chordata > Actinopteri > Cypriniformes > Cyprinidae > Tor > Tor tambroides. The sequence continues at coordinate 101,241 of JAFVLL020030682.1, read as the reverse complement.
TTGTGAGATATGTGTGGAGCACTGAGAGGGCAAAGGAAGAGGATGAATGTTTGACAGGCCCATCACTTGCCAACATCTCCCTGTTCCTTGTTACCGATCTTTAAATATTTTGTCTGGATAGGACACAATCACTTTCTCACCAGCCAAGTGAACAACATGCTTGTTGACACTCCAGATCATGTTGAGCGGTTTGGGTGGCAGATGATAAGCAGCTGGAGGCTGCCCTGAAAAATGCCTTAGTCAATACACTATTGAGTACACATCACCTCCTAAACAGAGTTGTTAGGAAGACTTGTTTGAAACACTGTCTGGCCAGTGTTAATGTTTTGTAGCTGCTGGGAGAATCTCTCAATCAACAAGGCTAGACAGTGCTTGTGACTATCCATTGTTAGACCTGAATGCATGCAGATGAGATGAAGGTCCACAATAAGGTTGTTTTAAAATGAATAAAACAAATTTTATACACTAGGCACGTTTTCGGTGGTCCGAATCTGATTGTTCCCAGTGCCCCCTGTAGCATTGGTCTGGTTTCACACTCACTTGATTCCATTAAACCCTGGTGCATTTGCGTTCATCTTACGTCATCACAAACGTGCACGGTGCATGATAGCAAACAGAATGCAGGTGAATATATTGGGGGGGGGGGGGGGGGGGTTCAATTAATTTGGTGCTATTATGCACAGTAATGGATGAAACACATGTGCAGGTTACTTTACTTGCTGAACAACTGCACACCCAAGTCCATGCCCAAACTAAACTGTACACTAAAGGCCCCCACATTGTCCACAACAATATTCAGCCCCATGACTTTTCCAGTCATTCATGATTTACAGGATACGGATAAAGATAAGGAAAAAGGACCACTGCACTAAATTCATGTATATTTATTGCACACTAACAGGAGATGCATAATCAATAATATAGTACTAGTAGGTCAATAAAATCTATTTTACATGGAGCGTATACCCTTATGAGGCCCAGCTGAATGATTTTATTTTCGGTAACCCCTGTTACTGGACATATTCACTCAAGGAATAAATACATTACAATGCCATCAGTAACTAAAAAATGTTTGTATGACGGTACTGCTACATAAAAAAAAAAGCCCAAACTGACTGCCATATCAGAAAAAACAAACACTGTGTGCAGTGCACCTTTAATTCCAGAACATAAAACAATAGAGAAATGCATGAAACAGACAAGCACTGAAGAAAATGACCAGAGAAATCACTGTAGTCAACATTAATATTTTTTATAAATGCCAAAGAACAAACTATCTACTTAAGTCTGATGTCACACGTCAACGTTTCTGGGTTCAAATGCTCAATCAGATGCCAAAAGCTGACAACAAATGGTACTAATATACACTCCCCTTTATCCCAAAATTGAAATCTGAGATGGCCAGACAGTGATTCATCTTTTATTAATCATTAAAATATTGGTCTCCAGGACGACGTGAACCCAGAGATTGTAGTGTACACTGTGAGTTTTAAAAGCTTAGATTAAATCTGTGTTATGAATAAACAGTGCTCATAAACGGCTGTTGAGATAGTAATCTCAATTGAAATGAGTAGAGACTTGGACCCGGAAACTGTATACCTTACGTCACGACTTAAGCAGATAGAAGCCAGATTCTGTCAGGGAAAATAATAATAAAAAATAAAAAAAACTAAGATTTGATTTCTTGCAAAGTGACTTTCTTACCTGTTGCAGACATTCGGGTCAGCGCTGCGACTGAGCAGCAGAGCCACACACCTGGATATCATCTCTTCCATGGCAGACGCTGCTGTGCAAGCAGCCATCAGAACTGTATAGTGGTCTATGTAAGGAAGTTAGGGAAAAACACAGACATACCACTTCATAATCAAATTATAATTTGCAAAAATGTTCTGCAGTGGTATTGTTCAAACCACAGGATACATATGTGTGTACATACTTCACGTGAGTCTCATATGGCCTAATGTTGTTGGACACTGCTAGTGCTTCAGGCACGTATCCGACCGGGAGCAGTCCCAGTGTTGTGTTGATGCAGAAAGGAGACACATCTATGTTAGTGGTTTGTGTGTTGTGATGATAGCTGCGTTTAGACTGCAGGAGCATGTCTGCTTAGGAGTAGGATGCAGACACAGTTTAGTTGCGTCTGCGGTGGAGCAGGAAAATAAATAAAGCTCCAGTGTTGGGCCAATGCAATGACGCCAGCACCACGCTCTGTATACCGCCATTATCAATCACTTCTACATTCTTCCCCTTCTGTGCGGAACACAGACCAGGAAGTGGCAGCTGCATTCACATTTAATTATTTCCTGTCTAAGCCCGCAGCTTCAGTTGCTCGAGACCCCCTCCGGAACTCTTCTCAGTGGACACAGTGGAAGTGTCTGCATCACTTCAGTTGCTCATGTGCCAACATTTCACCGTGACCAACAGATGCATTCAATTTTGAAAAAAAAATTAAGAGGGCCAATGTGTAAACCAAAAACACACCAGCAGATTAATTACACGTTACAATAGCTCGGCATGTGCGTCACAAACATTAAGTAATGGCAGATGAAGGACACTAAGGCAAACTCTAATTGATTTCCATCCTCTCTAGCACGTGGGTTGAAATCAAAAGAATGTAACTTACTTCAATGTTGACCGTATTAATGAAAACCAAACTATTCCCCCTGAAGGATTAAGTCTAGCCATGCTTTTTTGATTTGATATCATTGGGTTCCTTCCCTGTGGCTGATGCAAAACCCCATCCTCTCCATTAAAAACCCACAAGAGTCACAGGAAGGCCATGTAGTGCAACGTCAGATTGACAGCACCTGCTCTTACCCTGTAAAACTCAACCTTTGACTTTAAATTCTTAAGAGTGCACTGAATATTTTATCTTTTATTCTTTGAGCAAAAAGTGTCCAATAACAAAAAAAAAAAAAAAAATCAGCCTCTCTTAAGAACCCAAACTTGCAGTCTTGGCAATTTGCATGTGATAGGAAGCAGGTTCAGTGCCCTTAACACATGCTAAATCCACACTGTCCCTAAAATCGCTTCAGAGCAGTTTGAGTATTTGAGGCCAAGCGTATCCCATCATTCATCATGTTCAGGAACTCTTGTGCCCCAAAAATCACAAGACTGAGGAAAGCTTTGATTTAATTAGATATTACATATAATTTAGTGGTAAAAATAAACAGAAATGTGTTGCATATTTTATTGGTGCAGAGATTACCATGTGTATTTTGTAAAACGTCTGCAACTGCTTTTTATCATTTCACAATTAAGGCTTCCCAATTGAATTGTTTTGCCTGTTACATAATCCTGAACAGACATCTGGACATTTAAAATATAAAGCATTGAAATGTGTAAATAATGCTCTGCAAAAACTTTACAACACTTGAAAATATTGGAAATTACGTCACACAAACGTTGGTATTGGGACAGGCCCCTTATCTCATGTGAGTGCTATGTTTATAATGAGGATAGAATTACTAAATGCTCCTTTAAAAACAACCTCAAAGCCACAGGTAAACGTGACAATACATGCAGAAATATCTTAATATCTCATTTAATCCTTCGATATGAAGCTCTGTGTCTTTAGAGAAGACTTTTTTTTACTGGAAAATAGAGAAACCTCTCCATCTACCTCTGCTGAAGTTTGCACTTGCACCATGATCCAGCAGCAGTTCAGCGAGCTCATAGTGGGCCACATGGACAGCGCACATGAGAGGAGTCCAACCAAAGCAGAGCCGTGTCTCCACGTCCAGACCTGATAGATAACGATGAGACAGACATATTTTTGTACGTTTATGACTTGTGTCGCCCAAATAAAAGCTATAAATACAAGCACTTACCACTCTCTAAGAGCTCGCGCACCAGGTCTACATTCCCTGCAGTAATGGCCCTTTTCAAGCTGGATACTTTATCTTTTCCATTCAGATGTGCTTCAAAAATCTGCCAGCATGATGAAAAATGTTGCTTTTATAATCATGCGAATAATTTATGTAACTTACATAACTATCTTAAACTAAATGGCCGAATGTTATCTAAAATATAACACATGGGGCGAGGCGATGTTGGCCCTGAGAAAAAAAAAAACCCTTTTATTTTAAGGTTAACGTTACCTCAGCGCACGGTTTTTTGTTATTATCAGAATATCCAATGTCCCACTCGTCGCTACTCCCGTCACTTTCATCGCCTGCAGGAAAGGCATAACCAATCTCGTTTAACATGACTATGGTAGACTATTAGAAAAATTCCTGTTCACCTGATTATTTCAATGGCAACTTTTCAATGATGTTCGACGTAATGACGTATGCGGAAGCCACGCCCAGATGTGTATATTAATGAAATGACCAATAGAGACAGAGTGCATTTAGGCTACTCACTCAAACCCCGGGGGGGGAGAGATCCAACGCTCTCCATTGACATTGGATTGCGAGAAGCTGCCTCCTTGTCATTTCTGACTAATAACAAAAAACAGAACAATGCCTAAAAGCTTTTGTGTGACAAGGTGTACAGCAAACAAACTAAAAAACCCAGAACTACGGTTTTATAAGCTGTCGACCCCAAAAAACGAGCGTTTAAAGACATAAAAGTAGAGCGCAACGTGATATTACTCTGTGATAGAAGGAAACGAATCGGCGACAGGAACCATTCATTATTTTTAACCATGCCAAAGGATTGTTTCACCACCCTGTGTGAACCTGAGAGAAGGAGATATATTGAGAAACTAAATTTTATTGGTCTACGTCAGTGCCCCCGTCTCAAAAGAAGCGTTACTCACGTTCTTAAAACTTCCAAATTGTCTATCATTTTGTTTTGTTTTTACCATGGATGCAATCTGTTGCTGCTTCGCATATATAAAGATGCATATGAGCGTTTTGTTAATAATTCCAAAGTTTCTAGATAGTTCTAGCAAAATAAAGTCAAGTAACCTTTGTTTATAGCGCTTTATACAATAAAGATTGTCAAAGAAGCTTTACAGTGTTAGAAGTGTTAGAAAATTCTAGCTAAATAGTTTAAATAGTTGCTGCATATTTGATCATCTACTACTCTAATATATAATTGGCTGATAAACCAATTAATTTTATTAAAATACTTAATTAAAACTATATAAGCCCTGTGATAGACTGGCCATGTGTCCAAGTTGTTTGTCCCATCTGCACCCCAAGAGACTGGGATGAACTCCTGCGCCCCCATGATGACCCAAGCAGTTTAGAGAATGGATGGATGGATGGTTATATATGAGATTCAAAATAAAAAACAAGAAATCTCATTATCTAAAGACACAATAAACATCACTCCAACATTTGCAGGAATATGGTTAACTAACATGTATAGTCAAATCATTAAGGTTAAGACTGTCAGTTTACTAAAGTCTGCTCTTGTGAATTCATGCTGTATAGCTTACCTAAAACTTTCTCAGTGGAGACAAAATTAGCAGCTGAGTCGGAACATTGAATAGACTTCATGTGATCGTCTTTCTCATTGCAGCATCTTGGACTTATCAAAACAATTATATAATTTACATGGCTCCACAAAGGCAGCACTGGGAGTAGCCTATATTACAACAGACTATGTTACTCTGCTGTGTTTCATCTAGGCTTTTTAAAGAATCTTGAATCATAATGTTTAGGACAATATAAGTAAAGTTAGTGAGAAAAAAAACTTGAATTTCAAAATTTCATACCATGCTATTTTTCATATATGCCTTTTGCTATAATGGTAGCAGCATAGCTGTATAAACTCAAAAACATAAAGTTTGCTCAAGTTTCCACAAGTTCATCTAAAAATGATTGTGTTATTCATAATCTTGTGCTTCAGTAAAAGCAAATACATCTGACCTTTTGTACAATGGAATTAAAATGGTCAGTGTGGATTATGCTAATTTGATTAGTGACAGAAATAGTGCAGCATTTAAAATATTTCTTCTTCATTAGACATCAAGCTCTCTTCTTTTATTTTATATCATTTTGTTTTACAATATTAAGACTTTCAATCTCTTTTGTCATTCATTTATTTTAACTAGAAAAAAATTACTATTTTTTTCATTTATTTTTCTATTGCCAAGCATTATGAAACCAGCAAAGGTGCGAAATTAAACAATAGTTGCATCTGACTTGTTATGTGTTAAAAGTATTGACGTTCTTTCTCAAACACCACGATAATTCTCTGATGATGACACGCCACTTGCTCTTGTAAAGCAACACGTGAGCATCTCTGTAAAAGACTGATAGTTTGAGGATGACATGCCCAAAGGATCTGTGGCATTTGGGGCTGAGAGAGCACACTTCTCTCACTGAATCACAGCGCTGCTGTCAGTATGCGCTCTTTATAAGCGAGTTACTTCTCATTAACAATTTGAGACACGAGAAATTCTCCTCATCATCTAAATACTGGCAGCGAATATCGACGATATTAGCGTTGAACCGTGAGCGCGGTGGAGGACAGCGCCTGAGATCTTCCTTCAGCGGAGAGGCGTTAAGTTGACACCCGATGTAAGCGGTGTCACCCCCGGGGTACTTTTAGGATGCAGAGATCACCTGTGGAGGATGCCAACTGCCTCTCAAAATACTTCTTCTGGTAAGATGCAACCAAAATATGAAATGTTTTAGATGTTTTGTGTGTCCACGGTTGTACTAACAAAACAAAATGTGCTTTAGGACACGTGTGAGTTTAAATACCATTTCTATTTTATTCACACAAGGTTACACAGACTACATGTGATGACTGATATATTCATAGAAACATTTTAATAACAACCACGTTTAATTTCAAACCACGTTCTAGAACTCTGACTCCTCTAAATAAAGTTTTCTTTTTATTGCTTTAGTGTACTGTACATTTTAACAGTGTTTTCAAAAGTTCTAAAGTTTAATTTAAAAGTTTAATCAGAGGAAATAGGCTACAGTAAATGTTCACAAACAGAAGTTGGGTTCGACTGAGGTGGTAACCATAGCAACAGTGCGCAGTTGGAACGCTTTCCTTCAGCTGTTTAGATTTACATAATACAATTATCGCAAAAATCACAAATGTTTTGTTTAAAGTTTTTTTTAAGGGCGCCAAAAGAAAATCTGCGAGAACAACATCAAATCAAGTTATTTTAATAATTCGCACACTAGTCCTGACTCCAGCGTGTTTATAGAACTGTGCATAATCATATACTCGAAAATAACTAAATCTCCTTAAAAATAAATAAAGTTCACTTTGATTAAAAGAAATCACAATATTTAAGTTTTCAGCGTTTGTTCTGACTGTTTACAGGTGGACAAACCCTATAATGAGAAAGGGTTTTAGGGAGAAACTGAGGCCATCTGATGTTTATCAAGCTCCCAGTCAAGATGCAGCAGACATCCTTGCAGAGCGTTTGGAGAAGTTAGTAGTTACATTCAATTTAATTTGCTTGAGCATTTATTTATTATTGTTTATTAAAGATTAAGGACAATTTTATATTTAAAAATAATATATATATATATATATATATATTGACATTTCCTCTATATTTTGTTGTTAATTACTGAGTATATTTTCCTCAGTGACTCCTCTATTCAGTAACCGGAACTGGAATGAAAGAACTTTGACTGACATTTTTGTAAAGTGAGCAAATTTACATAATGAAGTGACTCAAACAGAGCTCACAGTCTTGGCTTCTATTGTGACTTTCAGTGTCCTCAAAGCTCCTGTTACTCACCAGAGCCAAATATCACACCTTTAGGTGTTCGTGTGATGTTTTTTTGACAAAAGAAGGGAGAAAAGAAGAAAGTGTAGGCAACCCCCTTAAATGTCACCCTGCCCATTCCAGTAAAGTTCCTCCCATGCCATGTCTCACATAAACCACAATATATCCATGCCAGTGCCCTGCTAATGGTCATCAAATGCGACCTTTTAAAGTACCAGGCCCCTGGTGAGTGATAGATGATGAGCATTTCTGTTATTCCTCTAATGTGCAGCACTGCTGGGAATTTGAACTTTTTATTCAATTAACAGGTTGGAGAAGTCTCTGCTGTTTCCCTAAGCTTGTCAAGGTCTCTTTGCTCTGTTAAATAAATTCGCTAAATCACCTTGGTTATATAGGAGTGCACCAAACAATGTGGACCATACCCATTTTATTGTGGGTGGGTGGATGCTGTTTAACTGTTCCATTCAGTTTTCTCTCTTTCCCTAAACAGAGAATGGGACAGAGAAGTTGCATCTGGAAAGAAAAAGCCCAGTCTCCTACGAGCACTGGCACGATGCTTCATATGGCCTTTTCTGTTGTTTGGCTTCCTCCTATATATTGGCGTAAGTGTCCATATAGTTCCATTTTTTCGATTGGAGTGTTGATCTCTAAATACAACAGCTTAGTACAAGAAAGTCCAAATGCATGAAGTGTATATTTGCTAATTTGTTTGCACATGGGTGGATATTGTTGGCTCATTGGTATGAAGTTGTGTGATTCCTAGCTGTGTACTGCAGGTAACAGTGCAGTGTGACTTTCTCAGTGAAGAACTTACAGCATCTGCTCTCTTGCTAGATTTTCGTCCACTTCTCACTTGATTCATTTTTTGTTAATATATGTACATACTTTGGACATCAATTTATATTGATGTTTTTCTGTACATAGTAATTCTAAGTTTGTAAATTTGAAAATGAAGATGCCACTTCTGTTACTATTTTTCAGGAGGCTACAAAAACAGTGCAGCCACAGCTTTTAGGGCGGATAATTGCGTCATTTGACCCGGTCCATGAACCGGAGCGAGCCAATGGTTACTTTCTTGCCTTTGGTCTTGGCTTGCTATTCACTTCCCGCTTTCTCCTGCTCCAGCCTGCCATGTTTGGGCTGCACCGCCTGGGCATGCAGATCAGGATCGCACTGTTTAGCATAATCTATAAAAAGGTTTGTGTCTAGTTATCTCTGTCTACTATCTGTACTATCTGTCTTTGATACCAATATCTTTCTCTATACTATAACAAAATATACTATAAAATAACAGTATTTTAAAATAATAGTATGTTAAGTGTATGAATTTCTCTTAATCTTGACCCTTAGACCTTAAAACTTTCTAGCCGAGTTTTGGACAAGATCAGCACGGGTCAACTGGTCAGTCTGATGTCAGCCAACCTGGGCAAGTTTGATCAGGCAAGTATGAGAAGAGCAAATCACATAAGTTTTCCCTCATGTTTGTTAGATGGTAGGTCACCTGTGATTTTTTGTCTTCAACCCTATAACACAACACAATGTATTTTTGAAAAAAAAAAACACCTGTGAAAAATCAGTACGAACATTTCCTATATGTTACCCTACTACATTGGGTCCTTATTTTACAGACTTTTTTAGAATCCATAGATACTTCCATTGGAAAGTTTTGCTTGTTAAGATATTTTAGTGGCCGTGTCAGAGCCGTAACATGCCGCAGACATAGCTGCTTTTTGAATAACTGAGGAAATGTAAGCATTATAATTAGTAACTTACAATGTTTCTATTAAATTGCTGTCATGTTAAATACAAATTCAGTCATATTAAAAACATAAGTATGTAAATAATTAAATAAACTAGCACGATGATATCGTGTATTGGCGATCTCACAGGCTGGTGATAGGATGATATGATCATATCGCCCAACACTAAATTACAATTTAAAATAACTTTTCTGTTTGAAAATATTTTAAAATGTAATTTATTCCTTTGATGACAAAGCTGAATTTTCTGCAGCCATTACTCCAGTCTCACATGAATCAGTGTGACATGATCCTTCAGAAATCATTCTAATATGCTGATTTGGTGTTCAGGAAGCATTTCTCATTATTACCATTGTTAAAAACTGATTAATATTTTTGAAAGCTGATTAATATATTTTTAGAAACCATGACACATTTTTTCAGGATTCTGTGATGCATAGAAAGTTCAAAAGACATTTGTTTGAAATAGAAGTCTTTGTAAGAATATAAAAGTCTCTACTGTGTTTACTTCTTTCAAAAAATAAATCAGACTGACACCAAGCTTTTGATTGGTAGTGTGTATATTGCCAATTTATAAAGAAGCTGACCATTAGAAATGAATATATTGCTGCTAAATTGTTGGCTGAGCATTAAATTTAGCATAATGCTTCAGCGGGGAGTGTAGCTGAACTCTGGAACGCCCCAGGAAGGCAGAGCCAATGTGCTGAATATTGATACACTCTGTAAGTGGTCTGAAGCAGTTAGCACCTGTGTTTAATGTGGGTTCTTTGAGTGTCCTTTCCTTGGAATGTGTGAGATGGTTTTATGTTTTGTACTACTGCAAATGTGCAGAAGCTCATAGGTGTCAGCCTTTGACATAAATTAATTAACAAATTAAATAAATAAAGCTTTTCACTTTTAATTGATTACTAAATTTAATACAATGCATATTGCATTTCTTCTTTTTGTTGGTGTAGAGCCTGGGTATGGCCCATTTTGTATGGATATCACCATTGCAATGCATCCTGTGTACAGGGCTTATCTGGGAACTCATTGATGTCAATAGCTTCTGTGCCCTTGCCGCTATCTCTTTGCTGGGTGTCTTGCAGGCCTTTCTCTCACATAAAATGGGTCCTTACAAGTAAGTCTCAAATTTGCTGTTAGCCTACATCCTAACACCAAAAAGTGAATCTTGCCCAAAGTTGTTCCCATTGACAGACTCAAAGTGGCACAGCTTTGTTTTAGAGATGTCTCTTCAAATATTCTCCCACAGAAACACACATTACAGATGTGATTCATGCTGGTTAAAGGCTTTGAAGAGTTTGGACAGGTAGTTCACTTCTGCTCCTGTAGTCAGGAGGCTGGTTAGCCTTGTGCCTTTGAGAAATGTAAACAATGTTGGTCAGAACCACTACTGAGACAGATTGCCACACACACAAACTTATAATCAAGTTTAATTCAGAATGAGACATCATCACAGACATTAGTCAGATGTATTAAACACCCACGTTGAAGTTTATTATGTACAGTATGTGAAGTTCTGTAAGAGCAGACACTTCATTCCAATTTTCTGCGTTTTTCTGTTTTCCTTCAGAGCACAAAAGGTGCTACTGACTAACAAACGATTGGCTCTGACCTCAGAGATCATGGAGAACCTGCATTCGGTGAAGGCCTATGGCTGGGAGGAGATAATGGAGACCCTCATCAAGAACATCAGACAGTAAGACCCAAACAGTTTTGTAGGATGTTCTTTGTAGGATTTTGAGTTTGCCAAATTGCTTTACATTTTTTGTGTGCAATATGCGACAGACGGGGTGGATCACAGGTGTGCCATCTTAAACAGAGAATACTAAATTAAATTAAAGTTAATATTACAACAGTTACAGTTGATATTTCAGTTAATTACATTTCTCTCCTAATGCCTTAATTCCTACTTCAAGATTAAGTGAAGTTCTTTCATAAGAGATTTTGGATCAGAATAGTTGGTCTGGATCAGAGAAACTTGAAGCCACAGTCTCCCACTGTTTCTCTGTAGTATTACATTTATGGCAGCACACGGTATGCCTTTGTGTTTTTGTTATCAGCTCAGTCTCAGAGAATCAATGTGTCGTTGTTTTTTTAGCTATTTGATATCTCATGACACAGTCTCCAAATATTCTACCCATCTGGCATTCTTCTTCAAGGCAAGGCAAGACAAAGCAAGTTTATTTATATTATTTATTTAATATAGTTATTAATATACTTTATTTATTTATTTTTATTTCACACACACAATATTAATTTTAAATGATTTACTTAAAAAGGATTCAAAATAATTATTAAAAAATCGCAACATATGCAAAAGGAATAGGAATTAAAATAAAAGCAAATAATTAAAAATGATTAAAAATCTATTTAAAATGCATAAAAACAGTTAAGAATAAAAAAGAGAAGGATACATATGTGTTTTGAGTCTGGATTTAAATGTGGCTACTGTAGGACCACGTCTGATCTACAGTGTAAAGACCTGAGGACTGGTGTGATTTGCTCAGATTTCCTGGTTCTGGTCAGAATCCTGGCAGCAGCATTCTGTATGAGCTGCAGCTTTCTGGGAAGTCTGGTGAGGAGTCCATTACAATAATCCACCCTGCTAGTGATAAGAGCATGAACAAGTTTCTCTTGACTGGAAACAAAACATCTAATCCTTGCAGTATTTTTAAGATGGTATTATGCTGATTTAGTTATTGCTTCATCAAGACTACTGAAACTTAAGGTCTGACTCCAGAATCACAGAATCAAGATTCCTGACTTGATTTTTTGTTTTTTGACCCCTAGAGTCAAGTTATGCATTCATCTTGAGAATTTCATCTTAAACCCTATTCGCACGGGATTAGTATTACCTGGTGACCTCCAGTCATTTGTAATAATTGCGGAGGTTGTCTGTGATCTTAATCCCGTGCGAATCGGCCATGTCTGTAATTTGTAACGTAAAAATTCCCCCGCAAATGACCTACCATATTTCGCCGAACACCGAGGTCCTGTGATAATATTAATCCCGTGCGAATCGGCATCTCTGTGATTTGGCCAGAATTTGGCGGGTCGTATATCATTTTTGTTTCCCTTTGTGCCTTTTTATCCCTCTTTCACAAAGAATGGAGCTGCGTTGATAGTATTTTGGGTGCTGTCATATCGCTACACCATACAATTTGCAGAAAGAGAAAGCTGAAAAGGTTTAATGTGTTACAAATAAATCAAGCATAAAGCTTGAGATATTATTTTAACCTGGTTAAATGTAAACGACAAAGGGCACGAAACTATATTAGTTTTTTTTTTTGTTGTTGTTGTTGTTTAAATCCATCTAATTGGACCATAGAACGGGACTCTCAAAACCTTGACATCCGGGGATCCGGGAGATAAGTCAGTAAATTCGAGTAAAATCACAGGCTTCGCTTATCCCGTGCGAATGGACCACACGAAATACAGATGTGGGGGGGTAATTTCAAAATCACACATGGTCCCCAGATAATACTAATCCCGTGCGAATAGGGCTTTAGTTTCCAGTGTAATGACTTCAGTTTTCTCTTGGTTTAATTGAAGAAAATTGTGGAGCATTCAGCTGTTAATTTCATCAATGCATCTGCATGGCTTTGATAGGCAATTTGGTTCTTTCTCATTATTTGGCTCAGTGGGAGCATATACAGGTTGAGCAAAAGTTGTGCAAGAATTGAGCCTTGAGGGACATGTTTGTCATTATTTCGTCCTGTAAACTGTTTGTAGGGATGAGGTGAAGCTGACCAGGAAGATTGGCTCCCTGCGCTACTTCTACAGCTCTGCATACTTTTTCTCAGCCATCTTTGTGATTGTGGCCGCAATCGTGCCTCATGCCCTCAGCCGCGGTATCAACCTGCGTCGCATATTCACCACTCTCTCCTACTGTATGGTGCTGCGTATGACTGTCACTCGACAACTGCCCGGCTCCATCCAGATGTGGTACGACACCATGCGGCTTATTTGGAAGATTGAAGTGAGTCTACACAAACTACAAATGACACAAGTGCAACCCATTCTCATGGTCCCTTTCTATGTGCTACACCATGAATTAAGATGTTAAAATAAAATTGTTAGGGATGTCAGAAATAAAATAGTTGGTCAACGTTTGTGGTTGACACTCGTAGTGGAACTTATGCATATACAGTACAAACTATAAGCAAAAAAATATATTTTTGTTTACATTAAGAGGAATATACTCAGTGAGAGTAGTATTAAGGAGTATTATTGATAATGTTAAATGATATTTGGTATAATATGAGTTCAAAGTAAAACATTTCTGGTTTGGTATTGATAAATACTACTGTATTTCTGAAGAACACCCTGCTTGGCATCAGCTTTTTATTGTGTAAAGCTGTACTGTGCTGAACAGTATTTTATTGTGTAATGCTGTACTGAACTGTACTGAACTTTGAGAGAATGTGTGGATCTTCTCTGTTTTCAAAGCTGTACCTAAAACTTCAACTTACCTATTTCCTTAAGGAATTTCTTAGTAAGGAGGAATACAAGTTAATGGAATACGATCTCAGCATCACTGAGCTGGAACTTAAAGGTGTTACTGCTTCTTGGGATGAGGTATAGTTATGCATTCATAGTCTTTTGAACTAAGAACATGTTTCCTGGATTTCAATTCTGTCTCATCATATCCTTACCTTTATTTTGACTGATTTCTTTTTGAATTAGAAGCAAATTTAGAGAACTAATTGCTATGCCCTCTGTTGACTGTTTCTCAGTCTATTTGAAAATGAATTGCATGTTCAGTTCAGTAGCAACAAGGTTAATGACCCATGAAGCCTAACTGAGGTCAACGATTAACCCTGAGTAAGTTAGGTCCTCCATCTATTCCTGTAAATGTCCCATCATCCCTTCCCTATGGGAACATGTACAGTTTTGTTTCAGCATTTAAAGAAACCAAGAGGAGGGTTCAGTATTTTTGGAATATATTCAGTGTGCATGTGTAGATTATCACCTAATGCAGTGTAAATACTCTCTATCTGTGTTTCTTCAGGGTCCTGGTGAACTTTTGGAAAGGATAAAACAGGAGAACAAAGCTAATGGGCATCACAGTGGAGATGCCGGGCTCTTCTTTACCAACCTATATGTGACTCCTGTACTGAAGGACATCAGTTTGAACCTGAAGAAAGGAGAGATGTTGGCTGTTACTGGTTCTATGGGATCTGGGAAGGTAGAAGTGCTTGCTATTATTTTAAGATCTGTCGTAAATATATATCAATGCAAGTAGTACTGAAATTCAAAATAATTTATTTATTATTTATATGCATAAAACATATAGAAATAAAAAGACATTTTATATATGAATTCTAATTGTTAATACAATTATTTATTTATTTTATAATTAATTTTATGTCAAGATTAAAGAAAAAAGAAATAAACATTTTTTTCTACTTCTTTTAAGTCAAATATTAGTGTAGGAAAAGAGACTAAACAATTCATCAAATAATTCACAATTATAACAATTATAGTGAATAAATGAAAGGCCAAGTACACTACAATGTGAAGCCTTTAATAAGCTGAAAAATTAGCTAAAATATAAAAGAATGAGTGAAGCTAGCTGTATAAGAGAAAGCAAACATTTGCTCAGAGGAAACTGTAAGGTTGTCATTGTTCAGACATAATGTCTGTATTTATAGAGCTCACTGTTGATGACCATCCTCGGAGAGCTGGTTCCCTCCTCTGGGAAGATCCGACACAGCGGTCGAATCTCCTACTCCTCCCAAACAGCCTGGATCATGCCTGGCACCATCCGAGACAACATCCTTTTTGGTCTGACCTATGATGAATATCGCTACAAGAGTGTGGTCAAAGCATGCCAGCTTGAGGAGGTGCTGACAAATTAATGCTCTTCAGTCCACTCTTTGGCTCTCTCATTTCCTCAGTTTTACTCCCATCTCCAATTTCTCTCTCTTTTTCTCATTTGTATTTCAGTCCCTCAGTCTGCAATATATTGCCTGACCTCACTCATCTCTTTTCTCAACCTAACTATTCCTCCTGTTTGTCTTCTCTCATGTTTTTGGCTCCTGGTTTGCTTCTGTTTCTGTCTTCCCTCTCTCTCTCTCTCC
Source organism: Tor tambroides (assembly GCA_021397915.2). Classification (NCBI taxonomy): domain Eukaryota; kingdom Metazoa; phylum Chordata; class Actinopteri; order Cypriniformes; family Cyprinidae; genus Tor; species Tor tambroides. The sequence goes on along the minus strand of JAFVLL020030682.1, from coordinate 85,738 downwards.
CTTTCTCTGTTTCTTTCTTTTTACATGGAATGTTCGCCTGGCAATTGAACTGAGAACCTTTGTTAGACGTAGAACTGTGTCATATTACTCCGCTCATGGTTTTCTCCATCAGCAGCCAAAGTGTTGAGTGACAGGCCCCTTGTTTAATTGAGTCTTACATGAAAGGATGGTCAGGAGATCTGCTGAGAACACATTCATGTCCAGGCATTAGTCTGATGTGTGAGATTTAGCCATGCTAGTGGATGAGATTCGTCTAACACTGCAAAAACATAAATTATATTCACAAAAATAAAGATTTCACATTTTCACAGAAAATGTAGTGAATTATTTTAGTGAATAATTTTTTTCACCAAATTGGCAAATATATATATGTTTTTTCTTGTTTTAAGCATAAGCAATTTAGGCTGAAAACAAGAAAAAAAAAATTTGCTAATTAGGCAAGAAAAATAAAACTTATTCAAAAAATATATTTTCTCAGAATAAGTCACACTATATATATATATATATATATATATATAAAGTATATATATTTTTAAAATAGGAAAAAGCACATTTTATATATTGCTGTAATATAATATTATATAGATTTTTAGCCGTTTAACCGATTTTCTTAATTTATTTTTTTGCTGTGTAAAAATTATATATATATTTTTATATAGGAAAAAGCGCATTTTTTATATTACTGTAATATAATATTATATGATTTATAATATAATCATTTTTAGATTATTTTCTTAGATGTTTAACCATAGTTAATTAACATAGAGTGTTTCTGAATGGTGAACCTGGGACATTTACAGTCTGTGTCAGTTCCCATGTTTCCCATAGGAAGAAAAGTAAACGTGTTTCCTCTCAAACAAAGCATGTTTTCATAGTAAATGGTGATTTCAAGCACAATTTATGACTGTTTGTTACGAAACATCCAGACTGTCACAACAGAAGATCTTATAGAGCAGTGTGAGGTGGCTATTTGGCATTACAATGGTAGGCTAGGCCGTAACAACAGAGTGTGAGAAGGTATTAATAATGCTGCAAAGTATTGTTATTTTCTGTACATAATGAGTCTTTATTCATTGTATGCTGATAGATCAAGATGCAGACACTTAACTTGGCCAGTGTACTTAATCTTCTGAATCATGTGTTAGAAACAAGCTCTCAATGCAAACAGCGAGACTAGCAGGATCTAATAAATGGATTTGTGGAGTGTAAAATGTAAAGTGGAAATACCTACGTTTAGTGGGCTTGTGTTATCCATGTATTTCCTTTGTGGCACGGAAATACTAGCATTTCAGGCAGTAAACACTGGCATTTCCATCTTAAAGACAGTAGCACTCCAGTGCTGCCCACTGATCTGTTTGTGTAGAGTTTTAAAATCTTTCTCACTGCATCACTGCATTTAATTATTATTTTTAATGCTCCTACAACGGACAAACAGAGTTAATGACAAGGTAAGTACTTCCTACGTGAGAACTATTCATCTCAAGTGGTTTGTGGTCCCTGTTATGAAAAAAAGCTTAAACCAGACTAACATAAATCAGTCTGATCTGCTGGTTTTAAAGGGGTTTTGGGAACTTAGCCAGGCTAGCCAGCCAACAACCAGCCTTCTAAGACCAACAAACCATCTTAGGGTGGTTTAAGTTTTTTTAAGCATGAGTGTTTCCATTATTTTATGTCAAGAAGGCTCTTAAGCATCAAACATGCACCAACTATTTCTGCTGTAAGTGTGTGTTGTCTTGTGTCTGTGTTGTAAAAATGTCTTGTAAAATAGCATGTGGTGTTTGGCTTTCCCTAAATCTTCAAACTGTCTTACTTTCCTTTGCTCTGAATAATGGTATTGTCTGTTTTATTAATAGGATCTGGCTGCTCTACCTGAGAATGATAAGACACCTATGGCTGAGGGGGGTTTAAACTTGAGTGGGGGTCAGAAGGCACGTGTGGCTCTGGCCAGGTATGTCACACATTTCCTCACCTGCACTTGAACATCTCTCAACTCCTCAGATGTACACCAGCACCTGTAGTTTAAGCCACACTGGAGTCCTCACTTGTCCCATGGCTGCTCTTTCCCCACAAAACTTTAGGGAAGAAAGTAAATCATATATTTATGACTTTTTAATGACTGTCAAAACACCTTGTTACATCACAGGGAAGTTTGTTCTTGGATCTCTCTTGGATTTACATGGCCATAAACTCAATATTAAATCTTACAATTTAATACAAACTTGCAGCCATAAATAAAATGAGACTTTGACAAGCTTTTATTGTTTGTTTGTTTGTATGAAAGCTTTTTTGTGGCACCACTATTGACATAATTTATATATATTTTTTTATCAATTTATAGTGGGCAGAGTTTACCATATTAAAATATTCCTTCAAATTGTTTTTTAAATAACTATTGAATAAACTACTTGTTTACCTTGATTTGTATATTTAAATGATTAGATTGTCACTAGTTAAAAATAACTCTCAGAATGTGAAATAATATAATTTTTTCCACACAGGGCTATTTACAGAGATGCTGATGTTTACCTGCTTGACGCACCATTTACTCACCTGGATATTGCAACAGAAAAAGAAATATTTGACAAGTATGTATATGGATTAATTTAACTAAATAATGAACTACCTCATTTATATCATGTAGCATTTTGACTTTCATTAATTCTTAGATTGGTAGACTTGGGATCAGAATTTCTGTCTGTCTAAAAGTGATACAAACTAATTTTCTACTACAGTAAGTGCAAAAAACTTTTTTAGAATTTCCATCTAAAGTTAATAGAGTGCAACAGTTGGGTTGTAAAAAAGATTAAAAAAAAGATTTTAAAGATCATTGGAAATAAAAAAGGTTAAACCTAGCTGTTGTTAATCGATGGTATACAGTATGTGCTTTTGTTGCAGGCATCAACCCTCAATTTTTCAACTTATTTTTTAAATAATCATGTTTAACAGTGGACTTCCTGGTAAACAGTTCATTACCAGTGATTCTGAAAAAAATCTCCACCAATCAGAGAATTGAAACAAGCAAATTGTACCAGAAGAACTCTTTAGTGCCTATCCAATCCCATGAAACACTCCAATGACTTAATATACAGTATATAATATATAATGTCATTTAAATATATACACATGTGTAATATGATCTGCATATATGTACTATATTGTTTCTATATGCATTTTCCACGTAGGTCACAATTTATGTTAAGGTCCAATTCTCGCCATTAACAAACCATTAACTATGACTTTTGCCTCAATAAACTTTTTGTTTCTGCTTATTAATAGTTAATATGGTAGTTGTTAAGTTTATGTTTTGGGTAGGATTAGGGATGTAGAATATGGTCATGCAGAATTATGTGCTTTATAAGTACTAATAAACAGCCAGTATGATAATAATAGGCATGCTAATAAGCAACTAGTAAATAGTGAGAATTGGTCTCAACATCTTTTAATCAATAGTATTGTATTCATTGGTCATTTTTATTTAGCCATTCGCAGTGCTTCATGGGATTGAAGTTCTTTCCCTCATTAAGTAACTATTCTATCTTTTTGTCTGATTTTCAAATACTTTTTTTGCTTCGAAGTTTGTAATGTGATTTACCAGTTGCTACTGTACGTTTGGTTAATGGCTTATGATTCTTAAACTAAGGCTTTTTCTAAATACCAAAAATACTTCCAGAGATACTTCCAAAAGTGGGCAGGTACTGTTGTGCTCTGTACTCAAATAGCAAATGAATTATAACTTCTTACCAATAAATGGGACGAAATTGAAAAGAGATGACAATACTGGAGTTAATTTGGCTTAAATGTCAGAAATATTGCTGTATAACTTCATTTTTATGTATTTACTCAGATGTCTGTGTAAGCTGATGGCCTCTAAGACACGCATCTTGGTAACAAATAAGATTGAGCATTTAAAGCGGGCTGATAAGATCCTACTGCTCCACAACGGTGAAAGTTTTTTCTACGGCACCTTTTCAGAGCTTCAGTCAGAACGGCCTGATTTCAGCTCTTTGCTTTTGGGTTTGGAGGCTTATGACAATGTCAGTGCAGAGCGCCGCTGCTCCATCCTCACAGAGACTCTCCACCGCGTCTCGGTGGATGAGAGCGCAGGCATGCGACCTGAACGCTCAGCTTTTCGCCAGGTGGCCCCATCCATGCCTGTGTACATAGACGAAAGAAAATCTTCAGTTATTATCAACACTCTCGGAGCAGCTCGTAAGGCATCCTTCATTCAGATACCCGAGGAAGAGGTTCGGAGGACATTACCTGACCGGAAGTTCTCCCTGGTACCAGAGAACGAGCTAGTGGACGAGTCCTTTATGGGGAGCGATGTGTATCATAACCACGGAGTGCATATGGCTGGTCAGAGGAGGCAGTCAGTGTTAGCTTTCATGACCAATGCACAAGGCCAGGGCCGTCGTGACCACCTTCAGTCATCTTTCCGCAGACGGCTGTCCGTAGTGCCTCAGAGCGAACTGGCATCTGAGCTGGACATCTATACTCGCCGCCTGTCAGACAGCACGTATGACATCACCGGGGTCCTAGAGGAAGAGAACATTGAGGTGTGGAAAATTCTTGCACTTATCGCAACATATTACTTTTAGTGCTGTCAAACAATTAATCGCGTCCAAAATAAAAGTTTTTGTTTACATAATATGTGTGTGTGTGCTGTGTATATTTATTATGCATATATAAATACACACACATATAGTATATATTTTGAAAATATTTAAATGTATTTACATGTATTTATATTATATATAAATATATTTAATATATTAACATAACATATTTTTCTTAAATATATACATGCATGTGTGTGTATTTATATATACATAATAAATATACACAGTACACACACGTATATTATGTAAACAAAAACTTTTATTTTGGATGCGATTAATCGTTTCTCAGCATTAATTTTACATACTAGGCTTTAACTTCATCTGATTTGTTTCTCTTTGCAGGCATGCTTAGTTGATGAAATAGATGAAAAAGAGGAGGTATTTGAAACAACAAAGTGGAACACATATGTCAGATATGTGTCAAATAATAAAAGCCTTCTGTATGTTCTGATCTTCATCTTCCTTATTGCTGCAATTGAGGTAATCTTAATATTTTGTTCATGTATTCATAAACTGTGTACTGACATGTTCTGCATAACAAATAAATATTGTTGATGGGTTTTCACTGTTGAAAAGTTTGAGATTATTAAGATTTTTTTTTACAAATTATTCAGCAAAAATGCATTAAATTGATAGAAAGTGACAGTAAAGTCTTTTACATGGTTACAACAGATTTCTACTTCAAGTAAAAATCTGTTTATTTGAACTTTCTATTCATCAAAGAATCACAGATATAAAATATTTTTTTTACAAAATTGTAATAATATCTCACAATATTACTGTTTTTACTGTATTTTTGATTAAATAAATGCAGACGTGGTGAGCATTAGAGACTTCTTTCAAAAACATAAAAATAATCTTACAGACCCCAAACATTTTAACAGTAGTGTACATCTAGATTTCCTAACCTTAATTCTTTCTTATGTGTTTTTAGGTTGCAGGATCTGTAGCAGGGATTTTTCTGATAACTGAGTAAGTGTTTTTCCTTACCTCATTTTCCAGTGAACAACTCTTCTAGGCAGAACTAAACTCTTTCTTTGTCAAGAATTCTTCAGTAATACTCTGGAATTCATTTTAATCAATCCACAAAATACTGCATTTTGACTTCTTTGTTGCAGTGAACTTTGGAAAGAAGAGCTTCAACGAGTTGAGCCAAATATGACAAAGTACTCCAACATGTCTTCACCTGGAAAAAACTATGCCATCATTGTGACTCAGACAAGCAGCTATTACATTCTCTACATCTACGTGGCCACGTCAGAGAGCCTCCTCGCCATGGGATTTTTCCGGGGTCTTCCGTTTGTGCACACTATGATCACAATCTCCAAGAAACTACACCAGAAGATGCTGCATGCTGTTCTCAGTGCACCCATGTCAGTGCTCAATACCATGAAAACAGGTCAGTGTTACGTAAGGCTGAAATAAGTAGAAGTAAAACTGACTTAATACTTTAATACCGTTTGTATCTCAATATAATTTTTGCAGGCCGAATCATGAATAGGTTCACCAAAGACATGGCCACCATAGATGACATGCTTCCTCTCCTCATGTTTGACTTTGTCCAGGTTTGCGACTCCTTTGATTAACTTTTATTGTCAAAAGCCTTGAATAGATGGGTAGATGGATTTCAATGTAGTGCAGCGTTACTCACTTTTGCAGCTTGAGATCTGACTTTCTTCAGAGTTCAGTTTCAACTGTGATGAATTCATACACTATCAGTACTATACAGCATACTAGATTACTGTGTCCCAAACCATAATATGCTTAAAATAGTATGTCAGATGGACTAGGATGATTTCCTATAGGCCATTTAGTGATTTCTCACACACATATATGCTTTTTTGGAACAATATTGCCCACACTGTCCTGCACTATGGAAGAGGTTTAGCACTTCCGTGTAGACAAAAATGAAGCTTCCTTGCAGGGTTTAAATTAAACTTTTTTTTTTTTTTATGTTTTTGCATTTTTCATTTATTTGATCAAAATAAAGTAAAAACTGTCATATTGGGCAATATTATTGCACTGTTAAAATAATTAACCATTTAAAAAACATTTTAATATTTTATTTTATTTGAATATATTATTTAAATATATTTTAACAAGTAATTTATTTTTGTGATGGTAAAGCTGAATTTTCAGCAGCTATCACTCCAGTTTTCAGTGTGACATGATAAGTTTTTAAACTTAGCTTTTTTTCTTAACAGTTGACTGTGGTGGTGGTTGGATGTATTCTTGTGGTGTCCATCGTGCGGCCATACATATTCCTCGCAGCAACTCCCCTGGCCATTATTTTCATTGTGATGAGGAAGTACTTTCTCCGTACGGGTCAACAGCTTAAACAGCTGGAGACAGAAGGTAAGGCCAGACAATGTGTGCATTCTTTGCATGCAGTTGTTAGATACGTCTTTGCAGTTGGCAGAGGCATTCCTGACGCACTCGGCGTGCTGGCGTGTGGCTTGCTGCCAGGGACGAGGAGGCCAGTTAGACAAGGCACTGATAGGAGGTCAGTGCTAGGTCCAAAAACAGGGGAGGAGCAGAGGATGGATGAGTCAACCAGAAAGAGAAAAGGATATCTCAACGGAAGTGGCATGGGTGGGAGGTCAGAGCTTTGTCTCTCGACCAATCATATATGGTCTATTACATCTCTGAATAAGGCAGACCCATTTCTGTTGGTCTCTCTGTAACTCAGACAGGAAGAAAACTCCTGTTAGCTACAATTGTCGACGCTCTTCCTACTGTCAGCCTGTCCAGGGCCACAGAGAAAGCAACTAGGGCTTTCCGTACTTTGTAATACTGGGTTAGCAAAAACCCGACCAGGGATTTCATCTGCTGCTATCCTGATATCATTCACTCATCGACCACAACTGATGGGCAACAAGCTTCATGGCGGGGATCCCAGAAAACTGCGCAATCCTATTGTTTTTCAAACAAGAGGAGCTAAAAGCATTGTGTTTTCTATAGAAAGGGAAAGGAATGTTGAAAGGAAAGCCGTGATGAATGAGAAAAGTGTGATGATTTAATATCATGGGTAGCTGAACTTGTGGATTAGTTCATTTTGTTTATGAGGTCACCTGAAGGCCAAAGGACAGAGGGCAGGACTTTTATTTCTTCCTTCCTCTTCCTGATCCCTTCTGCTGTTGGAAATGTGTGGCACAGATGATGACGAAATACAAACGCTCGAAATTGGCTGTTAAAGGTAGTAGCTGACCCAAAAATTGAAAATTTGGAACACATATATAATTCAGAACATATACAAAATTCTGAATATATCTATATGTGTATATATATATATATATATACACTGAACAAAATTATAAACGCAACACTTTTTTTTTGCCCCCATTTTTCATGAGCTGAACTCAAAGATCTAAGACTTTTTCTATGTACACAAAAGCCTGTATTTATTTGATCCAAAGTACAGCAAAAACAGTAAAATTTTGAAATATTTTGACTATTTAAAATAACTGTTTTCTATTCAAATATAGTTTAAAATGAAATTTATTCCTGTGATCAAAGCTAAATTTTCAGCATCATTACTCCAGTCTTCAGTGTCACATGATCTTTCAGAAATCATTCTAATGCTGATTTGCTGTTCAAGAAACATTTTTATTCTGAAACAAAAAGCTTTTGTTAATGATGCTAAAAATTCAGCTTTGAAATCACAGGAATGAATTACATTTTTTAATATATTCAAATAGAAAACAGTTATTTTAAATTGTAAAAATATTTCACAGTTTTACTATTTTTGCTGTACTTTGGATCAAATAAATGAAGTCTTAGTGAGCAGAAGAGACTTCTTTAAAAGACAATAAAAATCATACTGTTCAAAAAACTTTCGACTGGTAGTGTGTGTGTGTGTGTGTGTGTGTGTATATATATATGTCATTTTTCTTATTTATTTATTTATTCCCCATTACAAATGTGAGTTCTGTGATGTATATTGTGAGCAATCCATGTGAGAAGGGCTTCTAGTCCTTCTGTTCCCAGAATATGTTACATGTATTGCTGAAGGTGTATTTCTATAGCATGTAAATCTGTTCACAGGTTTTGTTTTATTATGAAATTCCAGGTCAGATCGATCATGCAATCTTTTTCAGGTGGGTATCTTGGGCCGAACAGGTTCTGGGAAGAGTTCACTGTTCAATGCACTCTTGAAGCTGGTTTACACAGATGGAGATATCTCCATCGACGGGGTCAACTGGAACAAAATGCCGCTTCAGAAGTGGAGGAAAGCCTTTGGTGTGGTGCCTCAGGTAACAGCGGTTTGGGGAACAGCTTTCATCTTCATAACATGATATATTTTTGTAAATATCTCCTTCCACACCACCACAGAAAGTCTTCATCTTCACGGGACCATTCCGCATGAACCTAGACCCTTACGGCTGCCATAGTGATGAGGAGCTGTGGCGGGTCACGGAGGAGGTGGGTGTCTTTGCTGCAGGGGTCCAGAGCAAATGATCAACGACTGTGAGGTCAAGTGGTTTGATGACCCTTTTTTCTAGAGCAATTCAGAGAAACTGGAAAAGCATTGTCTCTGCTGCTGGGACTATGGCAACACTTTATTTGGCACTGAGCAGTTAAGGGTGGAGGGTGTAATTCATAAGGGTGAAGGGTGTAATTTAAGTTTCAAACAAACCGGGTAGCCCTAACCCAAACTCACACTATTGGTTAAGCCAATGTTGTCATGGTGGAACATGATTCTATTTGTAAAATAAAATTATTTAAAATAGTATAGACAGCAAATAGGATTTTTAAATACAGTAAAATCACAATAAAATAAAATAATATACATAAAAAAAAATAACATTAATTATTATTTAAAAAAAATACGACAGGCTTTTAGAGCCACGTTAAAAAATGTAAAACAATTCTAAGAATACGAGATTAAAGTCATAATATTTTGAGAATAAAGTCAAAATTATGAGAAGTTGAAATATTTTGAGAATAAAGTCAAAATTATGAGAATAAAGTCAAAATATTTTAAGAATAATATAATTTTGAATATAATTTTGACTTTATTTTCTAAATATTTCGACTTTATTCTCATAGTTTCAGCCTTACTCTTAAAATATTTCTACTTTATTCTCGAAATATTTTGACTTTATTCTCATAATTTCGACTTTATTTCAAAATATTTCGACTTTATTCTTGTAATATTTCAACTTTATTCTTGCAATATTTTGACTTTGTTCTCGTAATTTTGACTTTATTCTCGTAATATTTCGACTTTATTCTTGTAATATTTTTAACGTGGCACTAAAACACTGTCGTAAAAAATAAACTAAAAGTATAAATAAAAATTAAAAACAGTTACAATAAACTCTTGTTTTTTTCTTAGGTAGCTGTACTATACCTAACAATTTTATAACAGAATCACCATCAAGGATAAGTGATTATATTAAGTGCAACATTTTGGTCATCCAATCTTTGTCAGTCATTTAAAAACATTTTTCTTAATACTTGATGAAGGTCGGATGACTGAAATGTTGCATTAAAAAATATTACATGTTTTTGCAAACTATGGTAGTGTGTGAAATAATTTTTCTCGGTTATTAGTTACCTTATGCACCTACCAATTTTTTGGGTGTGTGAGGTTTCCTATTTTTTGTTTATAAAATAAGTGACCTTTTCTAAAGCAAAACATGAGATCATTTGGTAATCCATTGAGAAAGGCCAAGACTTTTTCCGTGAACCGGCAATTACATGCTTAACTTCTAAATGTTGTCATTTCGGGCACAGAAATGACACATTTCGTGTTGTTCCCTTGTTCTTATGTTATAATTTAGGTGCAATTTTTATGACAACATTTAAATTCTATATAATTTCTATTTTTAGTCATCAAAAATCATTTGATGAAAGCAGAACATTAGGTCTAAAATATGGTGAATGCTAGTGGTAATATATAAGTGACCAGTATGATCAACATTGCGATTCTTATGAATCATCTAGTGAGCTGCGTATGTCCTGTTCTCCTCTTGTAAAATGCATAGACACTTTGCTGAAAGTATTTGCTTGATTTACAGTTATTTCTGTGTTCATGTGTGAAGGTCGGTCTCAAGACAGTGATTGAGCAGTTTCCAGACAAACTGGACTTCCAGCTGGAATATGGAGGCTATGTACTGAGTAATGGCCACAAGCAGCTCATATGTCTGGCTCGCTCCATCCTCAGCAGAGCCCGCATCCTCCTCCTGGATGAGCCTAGTGCCCACCTCGATCCAATGTAAGTCCCAACACCACTGGCTGTCCAAGTACAATGAGTTCACATCATGGTAAATAATGGTGGCTGTGCTTTGTCTTTGGTTTCAGAACAATAAAGGTGTTAAAGAAGACATTACGACAGTCTTTCTCCACATGCACTATATTATTGTCTGAACACAAAGTGGAACCGCTGCTCGAGTGCCAGTCTTTCTTGGTAAGGCTCTTGCACTACCTCTCTCCCATCAACACCAACTTAAAGGGATAGTTCACCCAAAAATGAAAATTCTGTCATTAATTGCTCACCCTCATGTTGATCCAAACCCATAAGATATTTGTTCATCTTTGCGCACAAAAAGTATTCTCATAACTTCATAAAATTAATGTTGAACCACTGATGTCACATGGACTATTTTAACAATGTCCTTACTACCTTTCTGGGCTTTGAATGTGGTAGTTGCATTGCTGTCTATGGAGGGTCAGAAAGCTCTCAGATTTCATCAAATATATCTTAATTTGTGTTCTGAAGATGAACAAAGGTCTTAACGGGTTTGTATATGACAGAATTTAGATTTTTGGGTGAACTATCCCTTTAAATACCCCCCCCCCCCCCTTTTTATTTTATTTTTTATTTTTACAATAATTGTTCACATTTCTACTGTTATTTGTACTGGAGACAAAAAGTTCACATAACTAGTTGCACCAGACACAATCAAAAATATCAAGTGAGCATTTTTATATTTCAGTAATTTCTGTCAGGTAGTATAATTTATGTGTGGTATTCAAAAATGGCAAACATACACTACCATTTAAAAGTTTGAGGTCAGTACGATGTAAAAAATAAATAAAATTTATACTTTTATTCAGCAACAATGCATTAAATTGATCAAAAGTGATAGTAAAGACAACTAATCTTTACAAAATATTTCTAATTCAATCAAATGCTGTTCTTTTGAACTGTATATTTATCAAGGAATCCTGAAAACAAAGTATCATGGTTTCCACAAATATTCTAAGCAGCACAACAGTTGTCAATATTGATAATAATAAGAAATGTTTTTTGAGCACCAAATCAGCATATTACAATGATTTCTGAATATGACACGAACGACTAGAGTAATGGCTGCTGAAAATTCAGCTTTGCAACAACAGGAATAGATTACATTTTGAAATATATTAAAATAGCAAAGAGTTATTTTAAACTGTAATATTATTTCACAGTATTGCACAATATTGACTGTGTTTTGATAAAACAAATGTAACCTTGGTGAGCATAAGAGACTTCTTTCAAAAAATAACTTTAGGAGAGCTAAAAATATATTTTTAAAGGTTGTCCTTGACTCCTCTGATCTCTGTTGCAGATGATGGACAAGGGTCAGGTGAAGACCTACGATTCCATTCAGAAGCTGCTGAATGAAACCAGTCACCTAAAGCAGGCCATAAGTCCAGCCGAGCGCCTCAAACTCTTCCCTCGCCGGAACTCCAGCATGCGAACCCCTCAATCCAAACTCAGCTCTGTTACGCAGACACTGCAGGAAGAGGCAGAGGACAATATCCAAGACACTCGTCTCTGAGCCTCTCAAACTGGAATTCATACAGAAACAATCAAGCTTATAATGGTCTCCAAATGGTACATAATATTGGATGACCTATCATCAGAACATTTGACATTTGTTATGAAAAAAATGTATTTTTTCTTAATGTCACAAGAGGTACTCAATATCCTCTCACAATGGGACACACAGTGAGGCCAGGAATAATTGAACACTGTAAAAAATTGTATAATGTAACTTTTATGATTTATCTCCATTCTTTTCTGTTTGATCAAATCAAATGTATTTTTCTTAGATTTTTCTCTGAACATTTAATTTATTAAGTTAACATGTGACCAACATCTGGCATCCATTGAAAGCAAAATGGGATCATATGAATCATGCAAAACAATGACTTGATTTTCTCATTTCTTTAGGCGTATCATGGAATTAGGAAAGGCACAAACAAAAACAATGGTTATTTTAAAGTGTAAATATATATAAAAGACTTTTTTCTGTGAAACAAATATATGTTTCAAGACCACGCTTCTCTCGTTTTTTTTCAGCGTGGTCATCAGGAATGACCTCATTCCACTCTTATCTTGTGTTATAGTGGGAAGCTTCAGAGGAGAGGACACAAAAACATAGCGGGTGGTGATAAACGATTCCAGCTGAATGATTTGGTTTCAAACAAACACTGTATTAGCATTAGCTGTGTGGAGAAAGAAAACCCAAGCGCTGAAGTGATGTCTAGGATAGTGCATTTTTAATTGTTGTGCTTGGAGGCAACAGGACAATTTCTCTGAACCTCATCCGACAACTATAATACATTTAAACATCAGAGGTCGACTATAATCTCTTCTGTACATATGAACAATACCGACTTTAAATGTTCAATATAGAAGACAAACGAAAAGGAAATGCGCGCCGCTTCCGATTTCATAGTTGGGTTTCACAAAGTCAAAGTTCAAGCCAGTCACTGAGCACGCATGAGAGTAATTGAAAATACTAATTATGGCTTAACGGACGAAAACAAAATATCCTGTGTTCGCGATGGCGGTACTTATTGCCACATTCAGTTCATTTGGAAACGAGTGAAAAAATATGAACCAAAATTTAATATTACAAACAATATATACAGTTCTCATTTTCCCTTCAAAATTCCTCCAATGTACAAGCGCAATATCACACACGAAAGAATTACAACTAACTTTACAATACAATTAAAAATGACAGGTAAATATAAAACAATCGATTTAAAGATGTGTGTAGAAATAACATTTTATGTTTATTGACAGTTAGGATGTTGCCTTAGAAGGCAGCTATCTTTGTAGGTTGCTCAGTAGGCTTTGGGACAGAGCTATAGTGTTTCATCAAAGACTTGCCTTCTGTGGTGGAGGATGGGTCGTATCCACAGCATACTCTGTTGTAACAGGGCGTGTTTGGGGCTGCGTGACCTCGCCATCACTCCTCTGAGGAGTGGGCAGAATCGAGTCTGGAAGCATGATGAAGTCCTCTTTAAAAAGAGCAATCTGTACCAGGTAAAAGAGGAAATGAACACAGCTCGTCAATTCCTAGAAACTCCAAGGCCGTTTGCTAAAATGTGCCAGACTGTTTGCGTAGCCTGAACAGAAAGTCTCTCAGAGAAGCACAAGTGTTTTTTTTTGGAGTTTGCACAGACTAAATCTGAGACTAGGAAACTAAACCACTGCTTTGTAATGTGTATGAAAATGAACAAACACCAATAATAACAAACTATATTTTGAAGAAACGTGAGTGGTGCATGTACATGCAAAACTGTTTCAGCAATTTAGCATTATGATGATTTCTGAAAGATCATGTGACACTGAAGACTGGAATAATGGCTTCTAATAAATCAGCTTTGCCATCACAGGAATAAATTACATTTTAAAATAGAAAACATTTATTTTAAACTGTAATAATATTATTTCACAATATTACTGCATTTACTGTATTTTTGATTAAATAAATTCCACTGTTGTGAGCATAAGAGAGTTCTTAAAAAAAATGTAACCAACTCAAAGCTTTTGCACAGTAGCATATGTGAGTATTAATATCTATTACCTTGCTTATGTCTGGCTCAGATTTGCTAGAGCACATGGTCTGGAGCTCTCTGATGAGATCCGTCTCATCATCAGAGCAGAGAGACAGACCCACAGCAACTCTGTCACTGAGTCTGCAGGAACATCCACACATAATCATTGACTAACACTGCCATCTGCTGGTAGTACAAACATATGGGTGCACACATAAAAAAAACACACCTTGCATGATTGACATTTGTCACTGAGTGAGAGCTTGAATTGGCCAGAGATCCTATATGATAAGAATAAAAGAGAACAGATTATTTTGAGAATACACAAAACGCCAACAGTAGCTTGTTACTGTAGCAGAACTGCATAAACTGCAAAATCAAAGCGATCTGTGACACCTCACCTTCTCTTAAAGAACAGCTAGAGCTCCTCCCAGAGGCGGGGCTTCCTTTCTTCCTTGGACTGGTATTGGCTCGTCTCCAAGCGCTATTATCGCGTCCTTTTCTGCCACCTTTCCTGTAGGCGGAGCTGATGGTGGAAAGAGGGAAACATCCTCCCTGGAACTCTGGTAAGAACCTGTCAATCTCTAACCACACAAAGAGAAAAAGAGTCAAATTTGTTTTCAGTAAGTACCAATAATGACTACACTGAAAGATTTTATGGCTGACGGCTACTTCGAATGTTGTTGGGAAAAGTAGCCCGGCTGCTTTTTTGTAAAATTAGCCAAGCAAGTGTCACACTATTGATAAATGTAGCTATATTACTAGCTACGTGTGTTCCTCAACATTTTTGAAGGTGCTGTACCTGTTCTGGGCAGCGGGCAGCCTTGCAGCACAGCCTTATTCAGCAGGATATTTAGAGCTGCTTTGACTACCGCTCTCTGACCTGGGCTCAGACCTTTGTTGTTGGGAGACCGTCGTTGGGAGGGAGAACGCTTGGCTGTTACTCTAGATATAACAGCATCCTCGACCCGTGGAACTATCACTGCATTCCAAAGCCTCACCAACCACCTAAACACAAAGATACATGGACCAGTATTAACACAAAATAGGAAAATAATACAAGCATCTTTGTGAGATTTTTGTTTGGACAATGAGACTGACAACAGCCAGTGCTCCACACAGAGATCTGATCTCACCATCATCCAGTCTGTCTGGAATGCCATGAAGAAACAGAACAACCTGAGACAGACTAAATCCAGAAGAACTGTGGCAACGTCTCCAAGATGCTTCAAGAGAACTACCTGCAAAGCTACCTGAAAGACTATGCGCAAGTGCACCTAGGGCAAAAGTTGCTTTAAACACTTAGGATGCTCTCACCAAATGTTGATTTAATTTAGTTAATAGAAGTTAATAGTATTTATGACATTGTTTTTGACAGCATCCTCATTTTACAGCATTTTTACATAAGTGCCTGAAACTTTTACCAGTACTGTAGCTTTGCAGGTAGGTTTCTTGAAGCATCTTGGAGACGTAGCCACAGTTCTTCTGGATTAGTCTGTCTCAGTTTGTTGTGTTTCTTCATGTCATTCCAGACAGACTGGATGATGATGAGATCAGATCTGTGTGTGGAGCACTGGCTGTTTCAGACTCCTTGTGCAAACAAAAATCTCACTGGATTATTACAATTAATGGCAAATGAATGTTTGAACATGTAAACTGATATTTCCCACTGACACACTACAGAAAAAGATAGACATAACTGACTTAAAACCATTTTTAGCTGATGAAAATACTAGTGTTCTAATCATTTTGGCCACCACTGTAATATTATAAAAATAATGAAAACAGATGAATAGTGAAGATAAATTCAGATTGATGCAGTGTCAAAAATATAGATTTTGAAACATTTTGATTCGAAATATTTGAAACCGTTTCAAATACTCATTTTCTGCAGTTATGATACAAGGTACCAGCTGTGCTTTGTCGTCCTCTCTCCTCTCCAACAATGAGCTGACACAAAACGCAGTGTATTTTAATTAAATAAGTATGTACTGCAGTCCGTTCTACTGTGTGTTTCAGAGTGAGTTACTATGATCATTTACAAGCATGCAACTTATGATCCAGTGTGGAAAGATGATTACAGCATTTCACTACATTTGTATTGAGAGGTGTTTTTAAACCTGTTTTCATTGAAACTTAAAAGGCTTCCTTGTAGTTAGTAATTTTTCAGAGTATTATATTGAAGTTAGAAATACCACTATTGTGACAACACTAGATTGACGTACTTAGGAATAGCTTGGGTCTGTTCTGGATTCACAGGGCAGGAGAGGAAGATATAGGGTCCCAACAAGGCCTCCGAGGTCCCCAGACGCGACAGGCAGGCATTGAGCTGGTGCCACACTGAGCACACCCAAGAAAGTGATTTGTATACAGGATCATCAGATGTCCAGCACCGGCCCTGAGTCTGTGCATCCACAGAAAAACTCAATTAAAGGGATAGTTCATTCAAAAATAAAAATTCCATCATTGACTGTCATTCCAAACCCATATTTTGTTTCAACTGTCACTAAAGGAGTTATTTTGAACAATGTACTGGTCAAAAAGATGCAAAGCACCACAAAATCATCAGTAAAGTGGTCCTTCAATCCTGACATCTACTTTAGGCTTCATGAGAGTTCATGACAGAAATAACAATTAGCCCCAATTGTAAATGAATTTTTCTTTAGATTCAGATCTTTTTGATTAATGATGAAGTTAACATTTTACTGGAGGGGAAGATTAAGAATATTTTGGTCTGTTTCTTACTGAAAGCTATTGTAAATACATTTTTAATGCTTAAAGGGATAGTTCAAAAATGAAAATTCTGTCATTAATTACTCACCCTCATGTCGTTCCAAACCTGTAAGACATTTGTTCATCTATGAAACACAAATTAAGATATTTTTGATGCAATCCGAGAGCTTTCTTACTCTTGGAAGAGAAGAAATTGTTAAATAAAGTCGTTATTTTTGTTTTCTTGCTCACAAAAATTATTCTCGTAGCTTCATAAAATTAAGGTGTCCTTACTACCTTTTTGGCCCTTGAATGTGATAGTTCTGTTGCTGTCTATGCAGGGTTAGAAAGCTCTCGGATTTCATTAAAAATATCTTAATTTGTGTTTCGAAGATGAACGAAGGTCTTACGTGTTTGGAGCGACATGAGGGTGAGTAATTAATGGCAGAATTTTCATTTTTGGATGAACTATCCCTTTAATAGTTCCAGTCTCCATTGTTTGTAATTGAAACAAAAATATCAGAATTTAAAACTTATTTTTTAACAATTAGATATCAAAAAAAAAAAAAAAAAAGATTTTGTTATGCAGTCATTCCATGCCATTTGATGTCTGAATGTTTATTTGAATGATTCAGCAGTCACATAGTACACTCTGATCTAAACTACACTAAATATACTAAACTATCTCGACTAAATTTAGAGCTGAATGGCTATTCTGGTGGTCTTCCCCGCAGCTCATTAGATAATGAGCAGGGCTGACCTTGTGGAGGAGTTTTCTGCGTAGATGACGTCCCAGCATGCCATTGAGGGGCTCGGTGTCCCAGCGCAGCTGAACCCAGCGGAAGTGCTGCTGTAATCGTAGCTCAGCACCCTGTAGGCGAGGCTTGGCCAGTGTGCCAATCAAAAAACTCCTTTCACGGAAATAGTAAAGCCCATCGTGACCTGCCCATCAGAAAAGAGTTGAACTGAAATGCTCTTTCTGGTACACTGACTGCGCTACATCTGTATGGATGAGTCTCACCATGGTTGAGGGAGAGGGAATAGACAGATCCTCGGTTCTCCAGGGCTTCGCACAGGTCTCCCAGGAGGTGGCTGAGAGAGTGAGCTCTCTGCAGACCCTCCAAAACCACCACAACACAACACCCAGCACTGCCTTCATGCAAAGACACCAGGAACCCTGATACACAACACAACTCGATCAACACCAGACAAACCAATGAAATTCGAAGATGTAATTATTCAAGGAATATTCTTGGTTCAACACAAATAAAGGTTTTGGTGATGAACTTGCAATGAAAATGAATGGGACCAGTTTTTGGAGGATTTATAAGATTTTTTCATTTTTATAAGGTACAGGTCAAAGAAATGCAAAAACATCAGTGGCCAAAAATCATCATAGTGTCAGAGAATAATAGCTCGTAGTCATTTCCGATTCATTTCAGATTCAACACAGAATAAAATGTTTTGATCTTGTTTCTAGGTGTTTGCTATCTTCTTCCTCTGCTCCTACATCATCACCTGAGAAATGTGACTTCTTGACACAGCGCTGAATGATTGAAGAGGCTCTTACCACAATTGATGAAGATCTCCAGCAGGTGCTCTTTTGATAGACCCTCATCTATCTCCACCCTGACGACATCACAGCCAATCCCCTGGGCCTCCTGTCTGTGCTGCGAACACACAACAGGTGCATCATAAACATCATGGCTAGTACAGATGGACGCCCACAGTACATGAGACAAACGAGACACACTAATCATTAACAATTCTTTTGATAGCAGCACATTACTGCAATTTATTCAGAGATTTAGCTCATGTTTTTAAATCTGACATTCAACATGAAATCAGATTGCACAGTACTTTCTTAATACACCTTCCTGTACATGATTCATCAATGTAGACAGATTCAAATTAAGCCCAACCTACATTTTTCTCGCTGAATAACCAGTTTCACTCACAAATATCTTACATCATGGAAATAAGATGGTAGAATTTTTTTATACACTACAGTTCAAAAGTTTGGGGTTGGAAAGATTTTTTTCTTTCTTTCTGTCTCTTATGCTCACCAAGGCCGCATTTATTTGATAGAAAACACAGTAAAAATCATTAGGATATTAAGTAAAGATCATGTTCCATGAAGATATTTTGTAAATTTCCTACCATAAATATATCAAAACTTAATTTTTGATTAGTATTATGCAATGCTAAGAACTTAATTTAAACAACTTTAAAGGCGATTTTCTCAATATTTTGATTTTTTTGCACCCTCAGATTCCAGATTTTCAAATAGTTGTCCTATCCTAACAAACCATACATCAATGGAAAGCTTATTTATTCATCTTTCAGATGATGTATAAATCTCAATTTCGAAAAATTGACCCTTATGACTGGTTTTGTGATCCAAGGTCACATATACAAGTTGTATAATTCAAATGTTTGGGGACAGCAAGATTTTGTTCAGCTAAGATCCATTCAATTATTCAAAAGTGACAGTTTCAAAAAGCATATTTCAAATAAATGCTATTCCTTCTTTTTATTCATCAAGAATATTGAATAAATGTATCGCAGTTTCCACAATACTATTAAGCAGCACAACTGTTTTCGATAGAATAGAAGCAATCAAAACAACAAAAATATATAAGCGTTGTGACAAGTCCCAGTTAGTCTAACACAGTACACGTAGCAAGCAAAATAATTTTTTAAATTTAATTCAAAATAATTTTTTTTTTTAATTATCATCAATATTGAAATTAGCTGTGCTGCTTTTTTCAGGATTCTGATGAACAAAAAGTTCAAAAGAACAGCATTTATTTAAATATGAATAAATTATTACATTTATTTCAATATGTTTTTGTAACACCATAAATGTCTTACTGTCTCCTTTCATCAATTAAATGCATTCTTGCTGAATAAAAATATTAATTTCTTAAAAAAAAAAAAAAAACTGATCCTAAACTGAAGAGTACTGTATGTATTTGAATACATTTCATAAATGTATCAATGAATGAAGACAGAAAAGAGACTAGATAGAGCTAGTGTTAGAGGGTCAAGTTATTGTTATTTTTTATAATAATGAAAAAGAAAACGTAGATAGAATAAAAAAAAGAATAGAGAAAGAATAGGGTTCATAGGAATAGGGTTTTGTATGATTTTTTTTTAATGTTATCAGATTTTTTAATGTAATAAGTATCTTATGCTCACCAAGGCTGAATTTATTTCATATTTATTCAAAAATTCAAATCATTTAAAAATATAGTAAAAGCAATGCAATTTTGAAATATTATTACATTTTAAAAAATAAATATTTTCTATTTTTTATATTTTAAAATGTAAAAAAATTCTGTGATAGCAAAGCTGAAT
Organism: Tor tambroides; assembly: GCA_021397915.2. NCBI lineage: Eukaryota > Metazoa > Chordata > Actinopteri > Cypriniformes > Cyprinidae > Tor > Tor tambroides. Next base: position 65,264 of record JAFVLL020030682.1, on the reverse strand, counting down.
TTTCAGTTCAACCTGTTATTATGGGTGCCAAAATGAATATGTGAAAGTGGTGTGAAACAGGCCTTAGTCTGAAAGAGACTGAATGAAACTGTTGCAAAGCCCACCTTTAAGATTTATTGTAATACGCTGACTTGGGCGCTTCCGAACGAGGTCCCAAGGTGACTGAGGCAGCTCCTGCCCTGGCAACCATATTGCATCACCTGAAATACACGCGCATAAAGATAACAGTTTAACAAGAGGATTCAAGAGAGGTACATTGGCTAGATTTATGTGTCCGCCTATGGTGAAAGACACGGATGTGTAATCCTAACTGACATGGGAGCAGTTTTCATCTACAGTCGTACTGTATGTCAAACTTGAGAGCCATGATAAATCAGCTTTTATCCTGCAAATCCTCTTCTCTCTCGCTTTCCTGTCTGTCAGTCTCCTCATGTTTTGTGTCAGGAATAGTAGATAGTCATCACGTTGCTCTCTGTAGGCCAAATCGCTTCATTTTGACATCTGCTCTTGGTGTTTGGAAACATCTTGTCTTAAGGGAGGAGTTGAGTGTAAACAAATAAAGAAGTGGTGAGAGAAAGAGTGCAAAAGAGAGAGGGAGAAGGCCAGAGGGGTGTGAAAGAGATAGGTGAGAACTTGGAGAAGGCTAGTTTATTTTCAGCAGCCCTGCATGACAACCCTCGGGTCGAGCCAAGCTCAGTTAGGCCCCTATCCCACGTCCTTCCCTATTTGGCCCACTGTGGTGTTGGACAACACCCAAGACAAGAGCCACTTTAACTTCACGCTCACTAGAGCCAGCGTAACTACTGAAGAGCCTACACAAGTAGATAATAGCATGTTTGTGTGGATGTGTGTGCGGTGCTGCGCTCTATATTCAGACGTTTTATACCACAAATCATACTAGTGACAGTTATATTTGATATATATATAACATATTGGGCTTTTTGGTCATCTCTTTTTTCTTGCATCTATGACAACAGCAGTACAAAATCGCTGAGGTGGGGAAATTAAAACTTGAACAGTGACCAAGGGCAATTCAGGAAGCACTGCAGCTGTTCAGGAGGCTGGGGTCATCTAAGAATAGCCATTGCAAACGTGTCTCTACGCTACAGGTTGCATTTCAAAGAAATCATGAAAGGATCATGGCTGCTTCTGCACTGTATTTTCAAATATGTGAGTGAAAGGGTGAAGAAATGTCCAGGTCATATTTCATGTCAAAATAAAATTAAATAAATAAATTAATGCTCTTTTAGGACCATTAAGTTTTTTTTGTTGCATTGTGATATTGCAAATTACCATAATTACCAAAAAATGCAACAAATAAATAAATAAAAACCAGAATGAAAATTTTTCTGTTTGGAGACAATAATATAAAATTACTACAGTAATATATACATAGATAAAATTGTGCTTTACAATTCAAATAATACATATTTCTTTGTATTACAGTAGCAAAAATGTGATTTTTTTTTAAATGTAAGAGGGGGATATATATAAATTATATACACTACCATTCAAAAGATGGAATCAGTATGTTTTATTTTGGGGGTTTTTTTGTTAAGAAATTAATACTTTTAATCAGCAAGGATGCATTAAATTGATCACAAGTGAAGGTAAATACTTTTACACTGTTACACTAAAATTCCTATTTTAAATAAATGCTGTTCTTTTGAACATTCTATTCATCAAAGAATCCTGAAAAAAATGCATCAAGGTTTCCACAAACAAAACATTAAATAGCACAACTGTTCTCAACATTAATAATACGAAAAGTTTTTTGAGCACCAAATGGTTTCTGAAGAATCATGTGAAACTGAAGACTAATAATGACGCTTGGCCATCTCAGAAATAAATTACATTTTAAAATATATTACAATAGAAAACTTTTTTTTTTTAATTGTAATAATATTTCACTATATTACCATTTTTTTCTGTATTGTTGATCAAATAAATGCAGCCTTAGTCAGCATAGGCAACTTCATTCAAAATTAAAAAAAAAAAATCTTATTAACCTCAGACTTTTAAATCGTAGTGTATTTACATTTTCTTTTGGTTTTGGGGTGAATTTTCATGCGATAGTTGTATTATTATCATTATTATAACACCTAAAGTTATGAAGAAAATCAAGTTAAATGGACACAAATTAATATGAATTTCTAAGCAAGGAGCTAGTAACACTGTCAGATGTACAGTAGATGTGTTTACCTATAACTACAGAGGCCATGATGTTAGAAGAGAGCCCCAAAGTGTCTGCTCTGCCCAAAGCTTCCTCCAGTTCCCAGCTCCCACAAATTAGCTGGAGGTGATTGGTCAGCAGGTGACTCAAGCTTCCTGTCAGTTCTTCCCATCTAGTATGACGCTGAATTGTAACTTTGCCAACAGCGCAGCCATCCTCCAGGAGATCCACAGGGCAAAGACGCTCTGGTGAGCTCATGAGCACCTGTACAACCACTATGTACCAATCTAAAGTAGGGCAGAAATCAAAAGCTAAATGGTAAGGCTGGGGTCACTTAAGTCAACTATCACATAGTGGCTAAACTGCCCAAACGGTCACATCTGTACAAAGCTCCATCGCTCTAACTATACTTACCCAGGTTCTCTAGTAGGTCTTTGCAGTCATCTGTGGCAACATCATGTATGGTACGATTGCATTTATCCCTCTTCTCCATGTCCTGTTGACTGTGGTTACATAAAACCTCCAGGCATTTCTGTAAACCAGGAGATACGTTAGCTTGCAAGGCACCATCTGTGTCTCCTCTAATTCTTGTTTTCTGGTGTGAAGCAGTGTACTCAGCATCAAACATGCCACCTTGTAGCCCCTGGATGCAGCAATATGGGCAGCAGTCCAGCCGTCCTGGTTACTGTGGTTGAGAATTTGACTGGCCTTGGTTATGCCAGGGTGTTGGAGCTCCTGGTTGGGGTCTGAAGGAGATGTAGGGAGACCCAAGTCTGGTTCAGGAGATGGGTGATGTAGCAGGAGCTTCAGAGGACCCACGTGACCTGAACTGACTGCGGCATGCAGAGCCGTACAGTTGTCCTGTAAACAACAAAGTTGTAAAGAGGTCGAAAAAATGCAATAATTGTGCAGTTGTGTAAAAAACCATAAATAATTTTATTATTTATAATTACTTATATATTTTTTACATTTATAATTATTATTATTTATATTAGAATATATGTTTATTTATTTATTTATTTGCAGTATTATTCTTTTTTAATTTTTTTTATTTAACTTACAATAAAGCAGATCACAACATTATAAAAATGCACAAAAGATGAACCAACCAAATATAAAAACCACCTTAATATAGACATTTAGAATTTCCCAGGATATTTTGGGTTTTTTTAAGCCCAGTAAATTAGAGCAAACTGAGAAAACATCTAGGGCATAATTAAGTGTTTCTAAAATAGGGACCGTAATTACATTCTGAGCAACACACAGACAGCAAAATACCCACGCTCAACTGTTAAGGTAACCATGGGGATGAAAAGAGGGGCAGTATTTCCTAACGTGTTCAGGAACGCAGAATGTAATTGACATTTGTGTGACACTGGTGTCAGTGCGGATCTGAAGACTCACAGTCGTGACATGTGAACAGTCCGCTCCTGCGTCTAGCAAGACTTTCACACACTCCACATGTCCCTGTTCACAGGCCAGGTACAGAGGGGTCCTACCCTGCGAACATTCCCTCTCCAAATCAGCTCCACATTTCACAAGAACTCTCACGCACCTACCAATGAAAGAGCAGACATCATTGTATAGAGAAACACATCAAAGGTACAAAATTGTGTAGACCCTGGTTATACAATTTAATCACAACTGGGCTACGTTAAATACACGTCCAAAAGAGATACAAAACGTTTTGTCATCTGGTTACTCAGTCCACATACTGAGGTAGTCACAAGCGCATATGAGTACATCACATTTAATTTTAGCCGCTAATCCTTCTTGATGCATACCACCTACTCAACTGTCAATCATTTAATACACTAAAGCAAAGGTTTTCAAACAAGCCTCTTACATGCAGCTTTAAAAGAACATTCCCATACAAAAATCCGGTCCCACTTTATATTAGATGTTCTTAACTACTATGTACTTTCATTGTTCTTATTGTATTGCAGAACACTTCTGCTGCTATTGAGGTGGGATACGGATAAGGTTAGGGACAGGTTTGGTGGTATGGGTAGGTTTAAGGGTGGGTTAAGGTCAGGGTTGCCAGGTTTTCACAACAAAACCCACCCAATTTCTATTCAAAATTAGCCCAAAACCAAAAACCCAATTGCGTTTCAAGGAGCGTCTACCAGGAAAAAAATTGCGTTCCGGGGGGTAAAAACCACGTTTTTTGGCAGGGTTCCCCTGATAAAATTTTCATTTCAGGGGTTAAATATCACGTTATTGGGGTCACTTCAACCCGTGGACATGAAAAACAACCCGTGGAAACAGTGTTATAGTAGCCCAATTCCGCTGGAAAACCATGGACTTGGCAACACTGGTTAAGGTGTAAGGGATGCATCAACAGTGTAATTATAAATGTAATTACAAAAATTAATTACAGATGTAATTACATGCAGGTATTTTTAAAAAAATAAGCACAATGTAAAAAAACATGCATGTACACAATAAGTGCATTGTACCAAATGATAAGTAAAAAGTAGATAAGGCCACCTAATATAAAGTGGGACCAAAAATCCCATACATAAAAATGAACGAGAGATTAAAATTTGCAAGTGTACTTGGAAAAAACAGTGTGAGGACTTTATGTAAAACTCAGTCTATCTCACCTGACAACTTATGATCAGATCACTTGATATAATGTTAAAACAGTGCAATAAGATGTGCAAAAGTGTCTGTTCTTGAAAACACGATAAAAGAATTAAAACAGCACAAAAACGGGGGAATTGAGGAGTGAGGACTCACCCATGGTGACCATTTTCAGCAGCGGCGTGTAACGGGGTAAATCCTGTTTCATCGACAGCATCAGCAGATGCCCCTGAAGTCAGCAGCAAATTTAAGCAGTCTATAGAACAGACATAAACACACATTATTTACATATCATTAATGTATATTTTCACTGTGTATGTGTACACAAGTAATTCTAAATCTATAGAAAAACAATCACTGGATAATGTCTTTTGCACAACTTATGCAAAGCTAGCAAAGATCATGCATAGAAATGCTAATCTGCCCAGCACGTACCTGTGTGTCCATTAAGAGCAGCAGAGATCAAGGCAGAGGTTAATTCATGTTGATGGTGATGAATATCC